>JXSR01S074677.1:5550-23314 GCA_000969725.1 Ophiothrix spiculata | reverse complement strand
CCTACTGGCTGATGGAGTTTTCTGTGCTTACCTAACAAATTAAGATGAGTGGAAATAATGATTTTATTAAACATATATATTTTGTGACAAGCGCATTCTTGGTTTTGACAGCTCTCCCCAGGTTTGTTTATTTTTCCTTTTAATGATTCCTACTGGAAGAAACTCAAAAATGCATCTTTATTTGGTTCTTTGAGGCAAAATTTCATGTTTTTAGAAGACTTTTCACATGTTTTGAATGATTCATGTTTTAGTTGACTGTTAAAGGAAGGGTTGCTCAGTGAGTGATGTTCTTTGTTTAAAGAAATATACCTATTATGATGCCGTATTAATGTTTTGCTTGAACATGTTTTCAGATAGAAATGTTGCTCTTAACTGTTTATCTATTGCAATAGAGATGAAATGTCTTGTTCAAGGACAAACCACTGTATGCCTTAGCAGTGTACAAACAATATAGCAGTTTGTCTTGGTGTAAAAATTCTAACCTTTTCTGTATTATACCCCAAAATTTTCCCATTTCCATTGTATTGATTTTTTACAATTTGATCTTAGCCCCATGAACAGTATTTTTCTGGTTATACAAATTTGTATATTCTACTCAAAACAGCTATTTTGCTGCAGTGGCTGTATGTAAGTACATGAAGATAAATAAACTGATATTTGTCATCTCAGATTTAATTTAGCTTTAAAATTTAATGAACACCAGTGTCAGCCCATGACACACATGTGTTAAATGAGAGTTTTATGTAAAACACCCAAATAGATGTCCTTAACTATACTCTGCCGTGTCATAGAAACAAACGATGAGATCGATGATTACGGAGTGAGAAGGAAGCAGGACTTAGGAGACAGATGGTGACAGTATTCAACAGTTTATCCCCAGTTTTATGACCTGAATCATAACAATTTATTGCCTGAGTAAAATGTTTTGAATTGTCACCTCATTTTGGTATTACAAGTCTTGACAGGATTTAGATATTTTAAGCCTTTTTCAGATTTTGATGAACTCTAAAGATGTAATGTTGTAGATGGTCACATCGAGATATTTGATTTTATGAGTCTAATACAGATGTAACATTGTAGATAGTCTACTTGTAAGCAGTCACAGACATTTGATTTTATGAGTCTAATAGAGATGTAACATTGTGGATGGTTTACTTGCAGCAGTCACATTGAGATACTTGATTTCATGAGTCTAATAGAGATGTAACATTATGGATGTTTACTTGTCAGCAGGCACATTGAGATATTTGATTTTATGAGTCTAGTAGAGATGTAACATTAAAGATGTTTACTTGTAAGCAATCATATTGATGGCTAAGTTTGCACTACAAGTAGACTCTAGAAAAATCACAATCCAAAAGATATATTTTAAAAAAAAGATTTTTAACAAATTTTACTCTCATTATTTGGTGGGTATTGTAATTAAACTTGCATGATTTTAGGATCAGAGCTTTAGTCAGGTCCCACTTCTCAGTCTAACGCAATCAAATGATCGCCAATTTGTTGAAAAATTATCATCTCCCTGTGTAAACTGACGTGAAACTGATTGCAACGATGTGCATTTTTCTTTGAACGTGAAACTGATTGCAATGATGTGCATTCTTTGGATGTGATTGAACACAGGAACAAATATACAAGACCATCGTGTACACCATCAATCATTTAACAACAGATATTTACACCTGAAAAAAAATGTCTAGTAAAATAAAAAAAAAAAGAGTACAGAAATGTACACAGAAATGGCTCAAATTGACAGCAAATTGATTTGCAATATATCTATATGTGATGGTGGTGTGACTATCTAGTGTTTTCTAAATCCTAAATTTGATAAAAGATCAAATGAAGCTCTTGGAGAAAAGTTAATACATATCAAAAGAGAAACAATTTTATCAAAAATAAGTTTGTTTACCCATCACAGGTGTAGAAACAAGATCTTTTTAAGATTTGAAACTAGAAACACTTTTTGAACCATTTTTTGTTGCCGGCTGGTTGAAAAAGTGTTTCTAGTTTCAAATCTTAAAAAGATCTTGTTTCTACACCTGTGATAGGTAAACTAACTTATTTTTGATATATGGTGACAACACAAAAAATATAGTCTATGGGCTATGCCAACCCCCCCCCCCCCCCCCCCCCTAGGGGGATTTTCGGAGCCAGGTATTTTTGGGATCCTTATGCATTGAGGTTTTGAAATCAGGTTGTCTGCAAATTGCCCAGTGGTGGGTGGGCCGTGAGGGCGCTTTTTTCAAAATGGCCGCCAAAATAACATATTTTCACCATAAAACAGCTTTAATTGATATGTAAACCACTTTATGTCCAGTTTGATCAGTCAGAAACAGCTTCGGGAGTTGCAACAAATACAGTTGTCATAAAATAGACCACTTTCGTATGTCCCATAATGCATCTTGAAAGTACCACAAATACGGGACCTAAATGATGTCCATAATGCCAAATATATTTTTTTTGCCTGTTAGGATTTGCAACTTGTTAACATCATATTTTGAGGCCATTTGTTTCTAAGGAAACTATTTTCCCTTGATTATTTGCATTATTTTATCCCATTAAAGTAGTTTTAACGTCACTCCTATTCATTTTTAGTGCAAAAATGTATTTGGGAGCTATTTTCGACCTCATAGTAAGCACCGTTTTGGATTTAAAACAGGTTTTATAACATTATCTGGGGAGAAATGTTTCTTTTGTAACCCTCATAAGCAGTTTCTATTGGTTATTTTGAATATTCACTGTTTTTATAGATGTATTTATCTCCCATTTTTGCATTTTTTTAGTTTAAAATGTGTGTGGAATTTTTTAGAGGTTCCATTTTGGATTAGAAACACATTAACTACATACATAAAAGAAGGAATTGATCTGTTGATAGAGTCAAAGCCATTTCCATTGATCATTACGTCCACTACAGTTTTAAGTTTTCTCTTCTCCCCAATATATTCAGCGAACAAAATATCCATTTTGGCGACCATTTTGAACCTTATTATTGGCAGCAGTTTGGATATGAAACATTCAGATTCAGATTCATTTATTTCAATATCATAAACAAACATGTTAGCAACAGATTTTAGATTTGGGACATGAAAATCTGTTGCTACTCTAAAAGTCAATTTCATTTGTGTTTTGAATATTTTAAGTTTGTTAATCCTCTTTTAATGTCACTGACCCATTGTTGTGTGGCAAAGAAATGTGGGCATTTTGGACCTATTGTGTGCGCAAATATGTATTTGAAACATTTTAGCAAGAGAATTAGGGGAGAATTAGGTCTCAAAGTACCCTCAAAGTCATTTTCCATTGTTTGTTTTGAAAAAGTGTTAATCTTTTGGTCTGTTATTACTCTAAAAAAGCAATTAGTTATTAATCTTTTCGAATGATGATACTATTTATAATCTATTTTTTAAGTCACTTTAATCCATTTTTCGTTAAACTTTAATGATTATAGGTCATTTTGAATATTTAATGTGCATATGACGTCATTTTTTATTCCAATGTGTTTGTTTTATCTCTTAAAGCCATTTAACAGTGATAAAGTTGAATATAAAGTTGTTTACAGGTTGCTTGAAGTGGTTTATGATAAAAATATACTATTTTGGCGGCCCTTTTGAAAAAAGCGCCCTCACGGCCACATCCACCACTGGTCAATTTGCAGACAACCTGATTTGAACATCTCAGGGGGTAAGGATTCCAAAAATACCTGTCTCCAAAAATCCCCCTAGGGGGAGGGTTTCGAGTCTGAGCCCATAGCCTAAATTCTGAAGTCCTCCGCGTTGCGGATTTTCCGCGAAAATCACGGAATTTGAAGTGAAAAGCGGAAAAAGCATATCTGAGAAAAAACGAAAACAAAAAAGAACCAAAAACGTTTTTTTGAAAAAATAAATAAATACTTATGAACAAAGTAAAGCCGAATTTATCATAGATTTACCTTACAATGCCTATAAAAACGTATAAACTACCTAGTAGTCCCCATTACTGCCGTGATGTTGTTTCATTGTTTCATTTTATTACATAATGCATCGTGGCTCTGAGGCCAAATTACACATCATTTACATATAAAATACTATAAATTAAATACACTGACAAATATACAAAATTACTGAACAAGCAAAATGTTAAGATACAGATATAATAATTTACAAGAATCAAAGATTAAGATATATAAAAATCAAGAGATATAAAAACACGCTGATGCAAAAAATAATAATAATGGGAATAAAAGAAAAATTAGCACTGGTCATATTGCACCTCATGATATTCTGGCTTACTCACTCTATACCATAGTACTCACTCACATCACACATTTACACACACACTTAATCTCAATTTAAAGCTTGTACATAATCACTCAGTCACAACCACTTTGCACCAGGGCCATATTGCACAAAGATAAAAAAATATTTAAAATTCAAGCTGCCGCATAAAGTATACAAAAAAATTAAAATTTGTTGTTCAATAAGTCAATGAAATACGGAATTGCACTCTTTCTGAACCGCTCTGTTCTACATGGCAAAAGGGAGATCGAGTTTGAGTTGCGCAGTTCTCTGCCATGTACAGAACGCCTTGAAGGAGGGATAAGAGAGCTTGTACGGTTACTGTTGGGCAGGGATTGAGCAAATTTTCTGCTATGGCTCTGTCTACGGTCAGAAAGAGTTTCAATTCCGCATTCTTCAATTGCATCAGAATATGAGTTATACTTTTTACCCAGAATAATTTTGCACGCTCTTTTTTGCACCTTTTCAAGAGTTAAAGACTGATCACATGTCAGAGAGGAACCCCACACAACATCGCCATACTCCAATAAGGGTCTAAGGTAGCCTTTATAAATAACAGACAGCTCGGATGAATTCAACCCAAATCGTTTTAAGTTGCGGAGCATGTATAAACGGCTATTGGTCTTTTTAAGCATTTCAGAAATTTGTTTCTCCCATTTCAAATCATCTTGAAGCCAAATTGTCATCCCAATTCCAAAACAGTATCCTGCAAACAACAGTATCCTGCAAAATTGATATGCCCAATTATTCAGCAAAGAGTTGCAATCTCGTAGTCACGATCGCCCGACTGTCAAAAATATTGCATTGCAGTATAGTCGACTACAGCAAAAAGATAGGTAAGAGGCTTGAAAACTGTAAGATTTAAAAAAAAATGATTTTATCAAAAAAGAGCAAAAAATACAAAGCAGAATAAAGCGGAATTTGGCATTTGTAAAGCTGAACATTTTTGGCCTTACCATAGCCTAATACAGCTGGTAAATAATTTCATTTTTTTCCCTCTGTTACAAAAATTCAGCGGAAACTATGGTAGGATATATGTTAGTATAATCATGTACTATAGATACATGTAAAAAAATATATAGTCAGAAAATCAGCGGACAGGATCTAGGCCAGTCCCTTTAATACTATGCATTCTTTGGACTTTATTTCAATACAGGAACAGATATACAAGACCATTGTGTACATCATCAATCATTTAACAGTAGGTCTTACTTTTTAAGGTTTTATGACAAATATTAAAATTTATAAAAGATATATTTACACATGAAAAAGAATTGTTTTACTTAATTCTATTGATATCAAAAACAAAAGGGGCCAATTAAACATGGGAAAATTGTTCAATCCCAATACCTCACCATTTGTTTGTTATTGCATCAGAAAGCTTTGTCAGACCAAAATTGAAAAAAACCCACCATATAGACGTAACCCTGATAAAATCCCTATTTTGGTCTATTTTGACCAGTAGCCTACTTTCATTTTGGCTTTCAAAATAATATCATATACATCCACTGACTATGGTATTGGTAACATTTATGTATGACTATGAGAATCATTTTGATCATGATTCGGATCTAAAAAAAGTACAATCGAATGCACCCCTTTCATTTTGTAATCTTGTAAATTAATTATATGCATGGTGAATAACGTCAAATTATCGTTTAAGTCTACAGATTAAAATGTGTTTTCAATTATTTTGTGTTTTTATTGTGAAATTGGAAACATATGGTATATTAAAAGTGAATGGTCCAGCGAATCTGTGGAGTTTATTCCATTTAAAAAAAACCTCTCCATAAGCCAAGAGGGACCTTTCCCTCATAAACGTTCTTGACAAATTTTGCATCAAAATACATTGAAATATTGAGATTAGTTGGGGTCCAGAAGCTCCAATGTCTTTGAAGCCTGTTTAGCAGCTAGCCTGAAATTGTTTAGCATTGAATTAAAGTAGTTGATATTTACCATTAATCTAACCAGGAAAAATGTTTCTCTTTCCCATCACAGGTCCAAGACACAGGGATAAGATACCTGTAATGCATTGATGGAGTAAGGATGGTCAGAGATACCAAACACTGTCTTAAGATGAAATGGTCCCATCTGAGTTCAACTGGTAAGCTCATTAAAAAGTCAATCTGCTAATTACTACTAAACTGTCACTATATTAATCTAGCCGTACTAATTCATTTACATTGATTAATTATCTAAACACAAGAATAGATATTGAATCAATGTCGGCTTGCGTGTCCCAAATGACCTGATCATTGCTACGAATTGACGCCAGATTTGACACCAAGCGATGCCGCTTACTGATGAGAGAATTTACAGCGAGTCATCGGTAGCGATTCATCGGTTTGGCACGGTGGCGCTTAGATGTGATTCTGGCTTAATTCAACCACCTTATTCTTTTTAAAATAAAATTTTTTGAGGTGCATTTATTTTTACTAATTTAAAGGCAGTATAATAAAGAAAAATCAAAATGTTTGATGATCAAAAAGACTAACTAGTAGAAATATCTGACATCTTTTTAATTAAAATGATTAAACTTATAGGTCAAATATTTTTAAATAAAATTTGTAAATGAGAAAAGAGATCCGAGTGACAAATATTTGTAAATATGAGATAAGAATATTTGTGTGCGACCATTCCATTGATCTGTCAAGCGCCATCTGTTGATGAGAATAGCGCTGGTTGCTCTCGCTATGATTTAATTACTTTCCTCACACTATTAACCAATCTGATTGTTTTACATAAATTCTTTAACTATCAAAGATGCAATTAGTTCAGCAATTAACAACAATTATGGAAGAAAAATAATTCCAAACAAGTGAATGTTCTCAACAATTCCATAAATTGGTTCAAAACATACCATATTTGGACACATGATGTGTTATAGTATGAGTCATAAATATTAAGATGAAAAATACCAAGTAGCAGATGTGTTATTGTGGATGGAGTGTGCTGGGATCATGTTCACTGATTTGCATAAAATTTGGAGTTGTCAATTTAGTGTGTTTAAGCTCTAGTTTTCTTCGTTATTGAGACTGACAGTCTAATTGCAAAGATTCAAGTCCGTTTGGGGACTCACAAGGTGGTATAATTCCAGTGTGCAATTCTAGCGCAGCATTGTATTAATCATTTATTAGAAGATGCTTTTAAGTTTTGTAATTGTCTCAAATAGTCCATCAGTGTTATCAATCAAATGATTACATTTGTGCAGCAAATCAGGTTTAGAAATTAAAATATATTTGTTGTGATGTTTTGGTTAAGATGTTAGAATTGTTGGGTGACTAATTTTGTAAAACGTTGGTGCAGCTTTAATAAAATCTTTTTGAACAATTGAATTTAAGTAAACGTCTTAAAGAAGAATAAATATTAGTTGTCATACCTTTTTTAAAAATCTAATTGTTATATTTTTATAAATTTGATTACCTTCCCGTTTTCAAAATGGAATTAAAGTATTATTAAATTTATGACAATGTGTAAATTTTTAGTTTGATTTAAAATATGGTTCAAAGCTCTTTCAGTTGAAATGTTAAAAAGTTAAGAAGGGTTTGAATTTTGAATTTCTGATTTACTTTGACAAATCCAAGTACATAAAGTAAGAAGATGTTATTTATACTCTCATACTGGGGTAGCTTTACAAAAAGTTTCATAATATACATGTCTTGTACTTTGAAGAATCTAAGTCATCTTATGTGGGACTATAATGAGTCTATCACTTCTTGAAATCTTTGGATTTTTAGGTATGTGGGATGTTATAACTAGTTCAGTATGTATATTAAAGTTTCATAGAATAATAATATTGATGATGGTTTTGATCAGTACTGGTTTTCATAATTAAATAACTTGTATGAAGTAAGTTACAACCATTACTTACTTTATACTTGTAATGGAAAAAAAAATACTCTCCAATGGGATTGTATAATAATTGGAATTTTAAAGTGATGCACGATTCAAGAGCTCAAATGGCAGAAAAAGAGAAAACCTAAACTTGAAACAAAAATTTGCAATTGATATTCCAACTCTTAAGATGAATGACTGCAGGCAAAAGGATGGTCCTTAAATAGATAGATACCATTAGCTTACGGCCTGTGCAAATATTTGAATGAATTTCAATTTAATTCATCTGTTGGATATAGCTGGAAAATTAAGAACTAAGTCAATAAAATATATATGATATGGGCAGATTTATTACCATGCATATTCATCAAGTTTTTAGTGATGATATCAGTGTTTTTACTTGAGTGGGTGATGTAATGGCTATATTTAGTGTATGAGTCGCTGGTGGCATTTAAATGAAAAATGTATTGCGCAATTATGGAGTCTGGGGATGGGGACCCTGGGGTTGTAAATGAATTATGTAATGGTTATTTTTAGATTTTTGGGTGTTGCTTGTATTGCGCAACAATTAAGAGGAGGAGGGAGTTGGATCCTGGGATTGTATGAGATATAATCTTGGAGTTCCACCCCACCCTCAGCTAGGTTCATTTGAATTGGGTGGAGGACTCTTCAGATTTTTGCATAACACCACGATCGAACAGAACATGCAGTGAATTGTACCTCAAGGGTAGATTTGATAAAAAGAAATAACCATAAGCAATCATTTGAGTATTCCTTCATTCATTAAATGGTGGTATTTCTTACTCAAGCTGATGTTGATCCCATCAATACTATTTTTCCGTGTATCTGGAATATATAATTTCTGAAACAATACCATCTAAAATGATATTTTTTTCAGTCACAGTATTAGCAACAACACAAGATCCAAAAAATGTAATAAATAGTCCATTCATCTGCATCATTAGCTATGATGAATATACTTTCATTAAGAACACTCAGATTCAAACTGCAGCGCTCTATCAGTTGTTTTAAGTATTCCGGTCCTAATTGTGATAAGGTCTTTGATACCATTTTATTAATTATCATGAGTTTACTGTTATTAAAACACTTTTGACTTAGTGCAGCGGCTCTTTGACACTCTTTATGTATCCCAGTCCCCAATCTGATTCCCATTGATATCAACCCAAGTTCACCCAGACACAAAATGCTTACAGGGGCTATGATACATCCCACCTGTATGATCAACCCTACGCTGCACTTTTTTACGCCTTAAGCTTCCTTAAAACAATCACCCTGATTATCAAATTATACCTGATAATCATCTCCTAATTAATAACCATCCCTAATGAATATGTAAACTAAGTGGTTTCCTAATTTGGTGTGCTGACTACCCAAAATGGGATGAGTTATAACTGCTATGCTGCCCTAGATTATTTCATTGAATATGATTGGCTGATTGAGCTTGTGATGTCATAGCACCCTGGAGCTGTGGGATGAGGCAGCTAGCTAGACGTGCATGATGGTGCTCAGTCATCGCTTTTGACTGGGGGATGACGGTAAACGTCGGGGAAGCCGTTTTGAGATGACGCATACACCCAAACTATGTCTAGGGCTTGTAGATGACACACAGATATGTGTAAATAGTGAGCGCACTACATAGTGAGTGCACTACATGCGCGGGTGGAAAATTCATGAATGGATTGCGATAGTTTTTAGGGTGATGTATGGTTTACTCATGTTACAAGCATACAAATATTTTCATGATCACTTACTATTTTTTTATTTTCTATCTGATGTAGCGCTTGTTCAGAGCCGTCCATATTCTTTCCCGTCCACTACCCTCTGCAATACCAGCATAAGTAGTTTGAAAGAACGCGAAGCGGCGCCGCTGCGAGCCTCGTTGCGGGGCTTACCGCGATGGCGCTTCGCGCCGCTGCTAGGTCCGAGTGAACAAGGCTTCTTCTAATCTGATGTTCAGTTTTGTAAACAGATTATCATATGATGGACTCTTAAAATCAAAAGATGTAATAGTAAGTTTTTGTTGAGTAAACAATAAATTTGTTACAATTTGAATTGAGGCATTGAATTTGGATCGTTTGTGATTTAAATTAAATCGTTAAAAAGTGAGTGGTGAATTCAAGAATGAATAGGATTCCATTAATTTTTCCCGGGGGTGATTGCTCACACTTAAAACTTTATAAATTACTAACTAACATCAAAGATGAAAAACATTACGGTCGTGTCATATTTTTCCACTGTGACGCATCATTATTAGCAAGTAGCTACAATTTATGAATGGAAACTCCAATAGTATGATAATCATGTGATGATGTAATGCAATGGCATGATTATCATACTATGATATTCCATTCATAAATTCTTTGTGGTGATTAAGATTTATGAATGAAGAACCATTGTAGTATGTTAATGATTTATTGAGAAAATTGAACCCAAATAAGTCATGGAAGGGGGTAAACAAATGGGGTTAATAATAAATTTTGGTATGACTATGATATGACACATTTTTACTAATACACCATTTCAGGAGTTCTCAAAAAAATTAATATAGAGCTGTGAAATGTAAATGATTTGCTATTATCATCCCCTGAACAGGCAATGATTACTATGATGATTACTATGATTACGATGATGATGATGATGATGATGATGACGATGACGATGATCAAAAAAGAAATGCAAATATATTTTGCACAATATTTATGAATTATTTATAAACTTAACAACATCCCCAATAGAATAAAAGATACAATTCAGAACTTTAAATACTAAGAGATAGTATTTTTAATTTTTCCTCTTCAGCCGTTGTAATTTGATCATTAATAGGTGCATCTAAAACCCATATCCAGAAATGATAAAATAATATGTAATCCAGTAGGCCAGATTGCCAACCCTATGAGGGTTTATTGCCCCAGTCAGGTATTTTCATTACATACAGATAATAAATACATCAGTCAACACTGAAAATCTTCACCAAAATGAAAGGGGATCAAAATTATACCGGGCACCATCCATGTGAATAAAAGCACAAAAAATAGATACTCTCAAGATTTTTCTTTTAAATTCCCATTGATGGGTGCACTATTTTGTTAATGTTCAACTCCTTGCTGAAATGCTTGGTAAGTAAGAATATGTGACCCGTCATATCGAAAGGTACCTTAAGGTCGGCATAGTAAATTACGAGATACGGGCCATTGAAGCTGAGCATAGTCAAAATTCATGTTCCAGGTTGAATTTCTAATTTCATCAGAAACATTACTTTTAAAGTGTATTCTATCATATTAATCAGGTTCCAACATCCAAAACATAAGAGAAATGTGTTAAAAACCAAGATAAAAATCCGCCCTCCATTGAAGTTATATTTATTACAAAACTTTAAACTCAATTTTCTCAGAATAATAGTTTTCCAAAACAGTCCGATGCCTTTTACCAATTTGGATGTAACTTTGCAACCGAACATCCAATAACCACAAGTAAGGTGTAATTTTAAAGCTTAGAATATCAGCTTTCAGATGAGACCAAAAAATGTATCCTCTTCAGTCATCGTAATTTAGCCATTAACAGGTGCATAGAAAACCCATATCTAGAAATAATCTGTAATCCAGTAGGCCAGATTTCCACCCCTATAAGGATTTATTGCCCCAGTCTGGATATTTTCATTAATACATACAGATAATACATCAGTCAACACTGAAAATCTTCACCAATATGAAATAACCGTCATGGTGTATATCCACTGCCCTGGACACGGCAAAGTGGGGGAGGGGGTCAAAATTATACCGGTAACCAACCATGTGAATAAAAAAACAAAAAATAGATACTCTCAAGATTTTTCTATTAAATTCCCATTGATGGTTGCACTTTTTATTGTTAATGTTCAACTCCTTGCTGAAATGCTTGGTAAGTAACAGTATATTTGTTTAGAGTATTGGTTACAAATGTCAGTAATTCTAGTAATGATGTTTTATATAGTCAATTCATATACATGTTTACAAGATTAAAGTCTCAAGGTACCGTTTCCCTCAATCTCCAAAAAACCCATCCAAATGGTGCTCCAATTATTCACATTTTGGCGATATGCCAATTTCCCATCTCGGAATTGCAAGATAGTATTACATACAGGGAAAATAGCTTGCTTATGTAGGTACATCTACTCAGACCCACTAGGGAATTTCCCAGTGTTTACTTAACGGCTAAGTCATTTTGTAGCCAGCAATGTGCCCGATGATGATTCGTAGACCTGTCACTTAACAGGGCTCCAATCATGACGGTTATGAGTACGTGCTACAAACACTTCACTTTTTATATTAATTTGGTGTATCATGCTACAAATTTGTTGGTCATATGACCATATACTGGTCATCTTTTGCATACATGAATGAATACAAATGTACTTGTGACCGTGGATCCCAAACAAGCTATAAATGCTTCATTTTGCGCTACAGATGAAAATACATGTCAAGGTCGTAATTTGCCGAAATAAGATTTTTTGACAGATTCACAATCCGTGTGCATTCTTCAAACAACCAGCAAAGCTTTATTTCAAGAAAGTGGTCAGAAATATGAAATATATCTGTATATTTTGAGGACAATCAACAGAAAATATAGGACTTACAGATCTTTGAACGCGTTTATATCAGTTCTTCATTTTACTCCCTGATAACATTTGACGGACCATAACAAGTAAAAATGACAAGAAGCTGTATTTACGGCTATATTGGGATGGACGGTCACATTTCTTATTCCAAAAGGTTTGAACTTGACTAGATTCAGCTAAAATTAGATAAATGTAAATAAGTGATGTTATTTTCATATTTTCACAAAATTGGAGGACATTTTGTGTGCTACTGATGAGCAACAGATTAATAAACCAAGGTTTTTTATTATTAATTAATAACATGCGTCCAATAAAATTATTTCTATGGGTGTAGGCATGTTGTATTCTTAATATTTTATCAAAATCTAAGGACATTTGTAATTTGTGAAACCTGACATTACTTGACTAATGATGCAAGTGCTTCTAATGTGCAACAGATTCATAAACGGAGGCTTTTACCACTAATTAACCTGTTCATTAATTGCTTGTGAGGACACTAATCAAGGATTAATTCACAATGGACCATCTGTTACAATAAGAGCTATTGATTTGATCAAATGTTTTGGTTTAAAAGGTGAGGAATGAATACGTGTTTCCTTGAGGATTTGTAGAAATAAATTCTTGCATGTATATTCTTTAAATTATTGTCTTCCACAAGTTTTCAGTTCCATTTGTATGCCTTCCATGTTTATATGTTCTTTTTCAAATTATTGTTATTATCTTATTTATATATTGTTCTTAAATAGTTTTGTAATACTTTTTTTAACACAGTTTGTAGATTTTCATGATTTTATTTTTTATTTTTGAAAGGGAAGGGTTTTTCTTGTTAATAGTTGGTAACATGTATTTATCTAATTAACATGTATTTTCATCTTCTTAACAAAGAATTATTTTCATTTAGTGAGCTGCACTAATAAGTTTGATTGTTTATCTTATTTTTGATTTGATAAGTTCATCTTTACAAGCAAATATATAGCACTAACCTGACATTTGTTGTTATTATCATTTCTTTTAAATCTGTCTAACATTTGTTGAAGTTGATACATCATTTTTCTAATCCATTTTTCATTCATGCACCATGGTGAAGCCACAAAGATGATAAGCATAGATGAAATAAAGATGATTAGCTCAGTTGGTAGAGCACTGGGTCAGCCAGAGGTCGTAGGTTCAAGTCCTGCATCAGTCATTTTCTGCTATGTTTATCTTATCTTTTTGGCATCACCTCAAAAAAGATAGAAACATTAATATAAAAACATGAATTTTATGATAAAATTTATATTTCAAGTAATTATATTTTAGAATTTGCTATCTTCAGTAGAAAGCATAATATACATTAGTTTAATAGAGATACATGTTTAGAATCTCTGATTTCCTGTGATGTAGGCCTATCTCTCAAGCAGATTGAAGGGGTGGTGTCAATAGTTTGCACTCACCAGGGTCTATCATGATAAAAATGGGGAAAGAAAAGGAGAATGGGAAATTGCAGAAGGGTAATAGCAAATGAAAACACATTTGGATTGAATAAAGGCTCAAAATGTGACAAAGTTGCATCATCCTTGGGGCTCTTCTGCCTGGACCATCAATAGTGTGCTGACTCTGGACCTTGCTTGGACCTGTGTAATCTCCTACTGCTTCTTAGATTATATCAGAATGTATACTCTTTGAGTATGGGATACGAGTAAACTTCAAGAAATAAAGTTGGCTTCACTGATTCTTATAATTTGGTAGTCATAATTCAGTCATGATTCAGACTTTTACCCCGCAATAAGCACAAAACAACGACATTTCTATAAAAACCTTCATAATTGAGTAACATCATACCTGTTTTCCCCATGAAATACTGTTTGTTAATAAAACTTAATAAGACTCAATTCACTCTGATAAAATTGCTCAAAAAGCATTCTCAAATTAGTTGGATGACATCAAGTAAAAAATCTTTTAAATCTTAGTGAAAGAAAAAAATCAATACTTGTCATGACAGCTCCACCTCAAGTTATTTGAAGGAAGAAAATCTGAACAATTTTGATCATCTTGTAGCGATGATTGACTGCTGGTTGTCATGGTAATGTAATCTCGGAGGATGATCAAAGAGGACGATTGTTTTCATATGATCTGCCCGGCTGGGCTAGTTGGACTGGCACGGCGGAGTATTGATCCATGGTAATCATCTTTGCTCGCTAAAAAGTGTGTTCTTCCACTACAATGTTTCTATGATTACAATAGGAGCAATTCTTTTGACTGCATTGAAATCGTTTACGATTGCAGGTCTCAAAGCAAGCTGGGCAATTTGTGTAGAAGTTTGTTTGATTTGTGAGTGAGGTATTGTCATGAATGCATATAGGAAGCTTATGAAAGGCAATAGCGGTATTCTTAGGATCATTGGTGTTGGTTTTGTGAATACTAGGGTTTTTTCCATTTCGTCAAGTGTGTGATTTTCAGAGGTTTGATGCGAGGTGGCTTGTGGAATGTAAATATTGATTTATTATTGAGGCTCTCTGGATGGTCAGTTGCTAAGATCTGAGGCTTGATAAGAATTTCATCAAATCTATAGATTTTTATTTTCTTTGAGAGGATAAGTCGCAAATTTCCCTTGTGATGTCTTTACTCACTTCTAATGTTTTTAGAGAAATTTATGGAGATGGTAAAGCATACTATTTTGTGGAATGTAAATATTGACTTTTTTTACGATGCTCTCTGGATGGTCAGTTTATCAAATCTAGATTTTTGTTTATCGCCATAGAGATGATAAGTTGCAAATTCATCTCATGGCGTGTCTGAAGAAATGGCTTTAAAACTAATAAGACTTTTTTGGGGAAAGGAAAGGACTGTTAATATTGACTTGTTACTTATAAGACTGTTCTTGATAGAATTCATGATACGTTTATTTGATCATATTTAGATTTTATTGAGATTGACTTTTAGACTACTCTCTATGGTCAGGAACTGGAGTCTTGATAAAATTCATGATATTGTTATTTGGTCATATTGAGATGAATGTTATATGAAATATATGGGTCAAATCGTTGCCGGCCTTCAAACAAACTTTTCGCTAACAAACATTTGGTTGTGACGTCAAAATGACGATTGACTTCAGATAAAATAACTTCAACACCGAGTTGAGACCAAATAAAACTTCACCATTAATTGCACATGTGTTGAATTGCCATATACATTGCCTCGAATGTTTGTTACCGGTTTATACTTTAAATTCGATCCCAAATATTTGGTGACGTCACGACCAACATTTTTTTTGAAGGCCGACTATGTCTTGACCTTAAGTCTTATAGAAAGGAATTCTGGACGACTCGCCCAAAAAGCAAGTCCCCCAAATTGTGTAAAGTCGCCCAAAAGACAACTCGCCCAAATTATGGCAAGTCGCCCAAAATTCAAGTCGCCCAAACTACAACTCACCCAAATAGTAAGTCGCCCAAAGACAACTTGCCCAAAATATTACAAAGTCGCCCAAAAGACAAGTCGCCCAGATATTGAAATGAAGATATTGAGAATGAAATTCAGTCTTTAAAAATGTGCTTTTTATTCTGAATTTCATACAAAGTCACTTGTGAACTTCCAGCGTATGCGTTGATGACGTTGACGATGAGCCAAATAGGGGCCTACTGGATGCATGCTGTGCTAAAACTTAATCCGCATGTCAATTAGCAGGTCGATGAGTCGATTTACTGAACACACGCTGTCCATCGATAATATTGAAATGTTAAGATTGATTGACAGCTGGGTTTCGCCGTCGTTGAATGAAAATGAAGTTTAATCGTATATATACTGGAAGTCTCTTAATTAATTTCTTGAAGTCCAGCTCAGATAAAAAAATTAACTCTTAAACTATATACATTGGTAAATTCGAGCAACCTGGTTGGCAAAATCCGATCACGTGTTTTCAATAAATTCGGAATAATATTATGCATCACGAGAAAATTCTGAATATTAACATGATTAAGGTTTTTTTTTCCTTTCCCATGGTTTGTTTAGTATTTGTTGTTTGATTTTTTCCCCAAAACAACCACGAGATGGTACTTCGGAGTATTCGTTACTTTGTGTGTCTGCCTTTGGTGTGGTTTGTCACTAATTTTGGTGGGCCTAGCTAGGTCGGGTCGTTTTTATTCTCAGGTTTTTATAACAATAAAATGCGTTCAATTTGCTTAAACGGGTGTATCTATAGTTGGGAAGTATGCTCAAAAAGACAAATTTTTAGTAAAACTGGATAAGCCTATACTTCTCAAATATTGGGTTGTGCGGTTGGGCGTCGCATTCCCTCCTCCCATTTGACAATATATCATACCAAAAAGGTCCACCAAAAAGTACAAAAAAGTCGCCACACAAACGACCTTCCAAACCACTAAACACCATCATATCTGTAATGTTGGGGTAAAATAATATAGGCCTATAAAACGTTGAGATCCTTTTTTTTTTAGCTTACAACTTTCATAAACTAATATATCTAATTCAGGGTAGGCCTATATCAAAACGAAAATTTTACCTCAAGGTTGACTTTTGGAACTCCCGCTTCCCGCCCGATAAATCCCGGCTATGGGCCGCCTGAAATCACAAATTTTGGATTTATTTTCAAATGAATACTCATGAAATGAAAATCATATAACCTACTAGCAATAAATCATTGATTGTGGCAACTTACTGAGCAAGTGACTTGTTTTTTTGTCTGTTTTAACATGAAAGTAGAAGCTATACTCTCTTTTCATGGTATTTAGCTATTGGCCTGCTTTACTGGCTAGCTTATATTTGATATGTTTCATCGGTCATTGTGACAAAACAGCATTCTAACCTTTTGTTTTTTTATACAACTCATGCACACATTTTATGATTATCTGTCGAAAACTGAATATAAACCACAGTACAAGCTCAAAACGCTGCCGCTCTTACATAAATCAAAAACGTCACATTGCAGTTGTAAGTTAATAGTTTAAAGCCCCGTAATCTTGCAATCAATATGTGTACCGCCGCGGCAAAAGGGTCCAGTTGTCGGCTCGTACATGTTGCTCCTTGTAGCATATCTAATGTATGGTATTTG
>JXSR01S074676.1:148842-160381 GCA_000969725.1 Ophiothrix spiculata | reverse complement strand
ATAAAAAAAAAATAAAAAAAATCGGCTTGTGAGCATAAAGTTGAAATTCACATTAATGATCGTGACTTATGCCTTAAATATAGGGATGAAAGCAATATAAGCCTGATATAGAAGACATTTTAATTTTTTTCTATATTAGGCTATATGTTGTATTCCTCCCCACATTAAGTTGACTTGCTTTGTTTTTCTTTAGATATATAATTGTACTCGAGCCGACCGATACAGCACTCAATAAAATTCTGTCGGTTCATCTTCATATTGTGCCCCCCCCCCAGTTTCGAAAACCTGGCTACGCCACTGTACCCTATTTGTTGGATCTGCTTTTATCAAATATCTTGTCCTAATTGTATGATAGTTCAAATATGCTGTTTCTTTCTTTACATTCACATAACAATGTACATGTAAATATGTTATATTTGTTGCGCTTTTTCAGAAATGACAAACCAATATTATAACTTGTCTGTATGTCCAACCATGCTTTGCACAACACAATATTTCAAAATAATACAAAAATTCTTCCTTTACATTCACATTTAATATGTAACAAATGTATTAAATGTGTCATATTTCTTTATCGTTGTTACGCATGCTGTCTAGTGGTAGGTTGTTATGATGCTGTCTGGTAGAAGGCTCTTACAATGCTGTCTGGTAGTCTTTGTTAAAGACCCTCGGTAATGTCCACGGACCAAATGAGCGCCGACGGCGCGAGTGCTTGCCATAGGCGAAAATTTTGATGCGCAAAATTTGAGTCTGAGGGAGCGCAGCGACTGAGGAAGCATGGTTCAATATCTCATGGTGGTTCCCTTGTGTTTGTATTATTGTACAGACACATGGGCAGGAACACTGACTACTGTCTGGTGGAAGATTAAATTGTTATGATGCTCTCTGGTGGAGGTTTACAATGCTGACTTGTGGAAGGTTGTTATGAAGCTGTCTGGTGGAAGGTTGTACGATGCTGTCGGGTGGAAAGTTCTTATCATGCTGTCTAGTGGAAGGTTGTTATGATGCTTTGTGGAGGGTTCTTAAGCTGTCTGGTGGAAAGTTCTTACCGTGCTGTCTAGGTTGTTACGATGCTGTCTAGAGAATAGTTCGTATGATGCTGTTTGGTAGAAGGTTGTAACGATACTCTTTGGTAGAAGGTTGTTACGATGCAGTCTGGTGGAAGGTTGTTACGATGCTGGATAATGTAAGGTTGTTACGATGCTGGATAGTGGAAGATTGTTACGATTCTGTCTGGTGGAGGGTTCTTTATATGATGCTGTCTGGTGGAAGGTTGTGGCAATGGTGGCTGGTAGAAGGTTCGTATGAGACTGTCTTGTGGGAGGTTGTTTCTATGCTGTCTGGTGGAAAGTTCTTATAATGCTCTCTCGTGGAAGGTTGTTAAGATGCTGTATGGTAACATGCTCTTATGATTTTGTCTGGTGGAAGGTTGTTATGATGCTGTCTGGTGGAAGAATGTTACGATGCTGTCTGGTGGAATGTTCTTACGATGTTTTCTGATGGAAGGTGGGTTCTGACGATACTATCTTGTAGAAGGTTGTTACGATTGGGAAGTTGTAACGATGCTATCTGGTAGAAATTTGTTATGATGATCTCTGATAGAAGGATACATGCTGTCTGGTGGAAAGTGTTATGATGCTGTCTGGTAGAAGGTTGTTACGATGGCTAATGGAAGGTTCTTACCATGCTGTCTAGTGAAAGGTTCTTACATGCTGTCTGGTGGAAAGTGTTATGATGCCGTCTGGTGGAAAGTTGTTACGATGATGGCTAATGGAAGGTGCGTACGATGCTATCTGGTGGAAGGTTGTTACGATTCTGTCTGGGGTAGGGTTCTTATGATGCTGTTTGGTGGAAAGTTGTTGTAATGCTGGCTGGTGGCAGGTTCTTATGAGACTGTCTTGTGGGAGGTTGTTACTATGCTGTCTGGTGGAAGCTTCTTTGCTCTCTAGTGGAAGGTTGTTAAGATGCTGTATGGTAACAAGCTCTTATGATGCTGTCTATTGGAAGGTTCTTACAAAGCTGTCTGGTTGAAGGTTCTTACGATGCTCTCTGGTACAAGGTTGTTACTATGCTGTCTGGTGGAAGGTTCTTATGATGCTGTCTGGTGGAATGTAGGTTTTTACAATACTGTCTTGTAGAAGGTTGCTACGATGCTGTCCAATGGAAGGTTGTTACGATGCTACAGTCTGGTGAAAGATTCATACAATGCTATCTGGTAGAAGGTTGTTACAACGCTGTCTGGTGGAATGCTCTCATGATGCTGTCTTGTTGAAGGCAAGTTGTTTTGAAGCTGTCTGGTGGAAGACTCTTACTATGCTTTCTGGTAGAAGGTTGTTACGGTGCTGTCTGGTGGAAGGTTATTACGATGCTGTCTGGTAGAAGGTTGTTGTTGTGCTGTCTGGTTGAATGTTCTTACGATGCCTTCTGGTGTGAGGTTCTTTCGAGGCTGTCTTGTAGAAATTCATATGATGCTGAATGGTGGAAGGTTTTCATGTAGTTTTCTGATCGAAGGTTCTTGTGATGAAGGTACCTACGATGTTGTCTTGTGGAAGTTTCTTTTAATGCTGTTTGGTAGGAAGTTTTTATATATGATGTCATTTGCTGAAAGGAGTGACAGTTACGATGTTGTCTGGTGGAGGCCCTTATGATGCTGTCTGGAGGAAGATACTTACAATGCTCTTTGGTGGCAGAAACTACATAGGCCTACAGTTACCAATATCAGGGATCATGTTCTTCATGTTTTATGTGTTTTTTATTCTCATTTGCTGATATAGCATGGGGATTGCTAGAGTCCGTTACCATTTGAGACTTTAAAATTAACATACTGGCAGTGATCATCATCATTTCCTTGAAGCTTAAGGTTGATGGAGGACTGATTACAGTAAAGCTCAAATCCTCCAAAGCTTCCACAATGGTAATTGACTCCCATGATTCAGGTATTTGCGGCAATTCTGCTTGATGCAAATTCTTCAATTGGTCTTGGTATTTGTTCATAAAGAACATCCAATATTTGGATACACTATTGGTTGAATCAGGAGCAATATCCCATTCCTCAAGGTAGGTCTTGTAACGCCGATATTCGTGTGAGACACTCTCATTTCCTGTAGTGGTACACTTGTTGTGCTTTCGGCACTCAAAGCTGCAGGCCGCACAGCTGAACTCAACACCATTACACTGGACGGAGTAATTGCAAAGTTCGTGAGAAAGTTGTCCTTTGTAGACTTTTTCACCATTAATCACCGCGTCATCGTTCCATCTTGTTCCACTAATTCCTCTTGGCCTGTGTTTCACACATCTGTGACTTTGTTTAAAAAGAGGTTCTTGTTCATAATGATCAGGTGTTGTGATTGAACAAGGTTCACCACAGAATGGGCACTGCTCATCGCAACCCCAGAGTTTATCTAACAGTATCGATGACGGGGGTTTTCCGTTCAATTTAACCGTAAGGTCCGAATCTGAGTCATCAACAAAGATCTTTAACAAATCTTCTTCAATTTCATGCAGCTTATCAAGAATGATTTCTTTCAGATGGTTGAAATCTACAACTTTTCGAGTTTGCACTTGCCGTAGTTCACTTACAGGTACTGCTATTACCTTCACCGCTTTCTCACAGAATTTTTCAACCCATCTTGTCGTTTTTTCGTCATTTGTTGCTTCATCAACCTGCTCAGTTGCATGACAAACACATTTAATAATAAACTTCATTATCTTCTTAATATGCCTGTTGCTCTTTTCTGCATAGTAGGAAACATCTTGCCCATCTTTCACCTTGAACATATACTCATATGTCTTCTGAGTAAGCCACCTAAACGCAAAACCTTTCGGATCAAAGATGTAAAATTGATAGCTTGCAAAGTCATCTTTAAGCGCAAGGTCTGTCAGTATTCCGATAATCAGATCGTACTTGGTGTCTGCCAAATCAATTGAAATATCATTAACGGTATTTAATTTAATGTCATTCCTTACTGCTTCCTCAACGATTCCCTTCAGTTGTTTACAAAAGATATTTGCTGCTATGACTTCTTCAGAGCGTTGTTTTACCAAGTTCGTGAATAGACTCAAGGCGGTTTTCTTGTACTTGTCAAGTTTTGCGTTTACTCCATGCTCTTTGTTATAGTCTGATCGCATTTCGTTGAACACTGTGACACAGTGTCGGCTAACATGAACCGCTAGTTTTACAATATATACAGGAAGAATCTTGAAAAAGTTGTTGTCATCGGCGTTGAAGGTGTCAATGTGCTGATTGATTTCCTTAATAACCTCTCTAGCGTATACAGTTTGGAAATTGTTGTCGCGATTACTCCTGAGATTTGTTAAGTAAGTGCTAATTTTGTGCAAAATGTTTTCTGTCAGTGTAACTGTCCTCTCTTTGGCTTGTAATGCTGGTTTGTTCCAAAATGCGCCAATGAACTTTTCCTTAGATCTCCATTTTAAACTGATGTCTTCATCTCTTACATCAATCTCAGTGATGCTTCCTTCCAAGGATGTCTGCTGAAGTGGAGTCTTTAGATGGTGTATATTCAGTTCAGCTTGTAAAATATGTCTTTGGGATTTAAATCTGGCGTCGAGGATACCTTTAAACAAGGAATGTATTTGCTGTTCCTCGTCATCACAAGTTGTTGTAAGCTCATTCACCAATCGTATCCACATGGCGCCAAATTCATCTACTAGTTCATCGTCAGTCATTTCTTTACCTTTCAGCTCCTCTGCCAAGTTAGTTGCTTTTTCCACGATACGTTCCTATACTGTTGACCAATGTCCTAAGTGCAAGATTTCGAGTCGGCGTGATTGTTTGATTGAGCGCACGTTTTTCTCACTTTCATTTCGCAGTTTATCAACTGCAAAAGATAGTCGAATCATTGTGGACGATTTCCATTGAATAATCATATCTCGGAGATTGCTTGTGTTGAAGTATTCTTCAAGACTAGTGCGAACTTCTGCAGCTTCCGTATTTAGAACATCTTGGAATTCCACGATCAGTGAGTCATAACAATCTTCTAGTTTCTCGATAGTTTCTGTTACTCTAAGGATTCTCTCGTGTTGACAAATCCATGATTGCAGATGACTTTGCATCGTCCACTCCAGGTCGTAATATAATTATTGTAAGGCGTTGAAGGCTTTCACCTCAAGACTGTTTCGAAAGCTGGAGACGAAATCATCCGCAAGAACCCCGTTCCACAGGTCTGTAATGCGAATGGATAGATCTGAAGTAGTTAAGAATGTCGTTTGCTTCTTTGCAACCTCAGCTATAATGTTCAGCCGGACTTCTCGCGCTTTTTCGCTGTAGCCTGGATTTGCAGGAGCCATGGGTGGATTGCCATGCCACAAATTTGAGAAGTACCATACATGCTTATGGACATCAAAGTTGATAATCTGGGAAAAACTGTGAATATCAGCTATGTTTTCAGTGTTTGCTGCTTCTTTGGTCATATCATTCAAGGTCTCCAGAAGTTTTTGACATCCATGCTTCAGTAATTCGTCTGCATTAGTTGCCGGCACATTTTGATGAACAAATATGCAAGTTTTGTTGTTATTGATATTTTTCGACACAATATTCATTCTTAAGAAGGCATGCACTGCAATCTGCAAAATATCTTTCATTTCACTGGTGTTTTCTCCTTTGATGTTAATCAGAGTAACATCTCCCAAGCCGATCACTAGAGTTGCAAGCTCATTACCATGATTGTATTTAAGTTGAGCTTGTTCTTCTGTCCGGAGGCCTTCGGTATCTATGACAACAATGAAATCAAATGGCAACGTTTGGTCATCAACTGGTATTAATTGCATGTACGCTCCTTTCGTACACCTACCTGCATTGACAGAGAATTGTAGGCCAAACATGGTGTTAAGAAGAGTAGATTTCCCAGAACTCTGAATGCCAAGGACAGATAGAACAAACAACCTTTTCTCATTAATTATTTGTCCAAGTTGACTGAGCACTGCGCGCACCCATGTAATAGGGACACTTGATGTATCCCCATCAACCAACTCAATAGGGATGCCTTTCATCATCAATTTGGCAGCTATTTCTGGTAGATGTTCCACAGCTGTCTTGGTACTTTCACCTGTGATCCAGCTACCCTTCACAGCTTCGTAAATCTGCCCTAATTCTCTGAAAAGATGTTCTAGACCAAGTGATGCACCGGCAAGCCGATTCTCTGCATAATCCATCTGTGATTTCAGTTGCTTTATTTCTGACTTATCATCACCACTATCATGTTCATGCTTGGATTCCTGCAACTGAACCCATAGTGCAAGATACTCACTGCGTAGATTTGGCAAATTCTCTCTCGAAAGTTCGTCCAGGAATAAGGTCATCCACTTCAGGAAATACAGAACAAGAAATTCTGGCTTTCTTTGCAGATTTGTTATGAAGTCCTTGATAAAAGGAGTAAGTCCGTCTTGACATATTTCTATCTGCTTTTCACGCAGCCGGTTCATCTGCAGCTTTATTTGTTCAGCTTGGTATGCGTTTGCACATTCTCTGTGTTGCTTCTTTAAAAGTTGACAGTATTCATTCCACTCAGCACCTTGCAATAACAGCACAAGCTCTTTGCACTGATTAATTGGTTTACCTTCTATGTGGTGGAAAACCGTTTCAGCAAGGGTCTTGCCTTCCTGACAGTAGTCATCATCATGCTCATCTATGACGACCCCCATTTCCTCTACACGTTTGGCACACTCTTCGAGATCTTTACGATTGCAGCCATCCGTCATAATCTTTGACAGCAGTTTTCTAGCGCCATTCTTTAGATCACTGGCATTAAGGGTCGCTCCTTGAGCGTCAGTGGATATCATAATACTTGGATCTTTCTTTCTAAAGAGCTCACCAACAGCTTCAATACATGCCAATTTTTCCCTTTTGTTGTTGACATTTATTAGAAGGATGACTTTGGCGTCACTTTGCAATATTCTTTGGAAAGTGTTTGTATTTGGACTTTGTGCAAGGTCGTGAGCAGTGACTATAACAAATATAACTGATGATATCTCTTGTAAGACTTGCATCTGTTTCTCCATAGTCGAGGCATCTCCTCTGAGATTGAGAAACATTGATGTTCTCGGTAGATTTTCTTTCTCCTTGCCAGCTGTTATAAACCAGGAACATTCTACAAGACCATTAGTCAACTTCCTGGTCTCTCTACCATTGTTGCAATCATGATGGAAGAAAATGGCATGACTGTCATCCATTAGGATATCATTCATCAACTTGGATTTCGATATTGGTGGTCTGCCCAATCTAACAAATGTTACAAGTGGTAAAGGTGTCGTAGTCACTGATGTCTCTGTACCTGTATTTTGATTGTTACGGCACTGAACTGTAATCATTCTGAGAGCCCATAAAGACATCATCACTTTGCCTCTTGGTCCTAGAGGGTACAGAAAAGGAATGGCTAGCTTGCAAACGAACAATTTCTGGGCAAGTGCTTGTTTGAGAATGTTGTCGCAACACGTAAATAACGCAACCAGGACATCCAAAGGATGGAGTTGTGTCACCGTATCTTCTTCACTGGAAGTTGTTTCCGTTTCAAAAAAATCGTTAGAGTCATCATAATCTCCTTCATCAGCTAATGTTTTCAAGGTTGCAATACACTGGTCTCTTGCAGGAAAATCAATCATAATGAGTCTGTGTATAATCATCCACGGAAGGTCGACCAAGTTTGGGTGCTCAGTATCCTTTTTAATGACCAAAGCATCTGAAAGGGATATCTTTGATGGATAGTATTTATCTAGGCCAAGAGTCTTTAATATATCTGAGAAGTCATCTTCTGTAATTCCGTGTTTGTTCGGTCTACTTTGGCCTTCATGGCTTACGTTTCCATCTTGAGTGATAAACACATCTTCCAAGTCATGTATATCCACTTTTCGTTCTTCGATAACTGACATGTTGCCTTTTTCTAGTTCACCAGTGGCACTCGTCAGTTTAGCCCAGTTGAAGGGTGAATGGCTAGCATACCTGTCAAGGACTCCGATTAGCTCTGACGATAACACTAGCCTGACATCCTTGGTTATCTCAGAAAATTCATCTTCGGATGCTTTTTCTCCAAAGTGACCAGATATTAGTAAGGTGTGAAACAGAAACGCTTCGTGTTGAATTCTCCCTTTTGCTTTTTGTACTAGAAACTTCTTCCACAAAGATTCAGCTTTCCGTACAAAACTGCGTATCTTGTCCACTTCAAGGACTACTTTGAATTGCTTTCTTGACCAGCAGTAGTCTAGAGACAACAGGGTGATATTTAGAAAGAACATTTGTTCTAACTCTTTAGTCATCTGTAAATGCGCAAGGAGCTCATTTACACAATGTGCAAAGTCAGTTGTTGCTTTTTTGTTGATTTGGTCTCGTTTTAGCACGTCGTGCTCTTCATTCCTTGCATGTTCTACTTCTAGTGTTACCAAGAAATGTTCTTTCATGTTCTTAATCAGGTCAGGTATGCTCTTAGTATCGGTGTCGGCTAATATATAAGACACCCCCTTGTTTTTCTTTGTTGGAACAGCACCTAATAATACACCCCTCAAAGCCAACCCTCCCGAAGCGTTTTCCAACAGCTCAGATGCGGTTAAAGTTCGTCTACCTTCAGATAACGTGTCGATCCTCTCTACTTCAGATGCCAATTTGCTAATCATGGTATCGAGATCTTTATTGTCAGATGGTTTAATCCACTGCTCATCATTAACACCCATTATTGATCTTAGTTCGTCAAGCTTGCTATTGACCATTTCATCTGTGCGGCTTAGACCTTGATTTCGCAATGTGCCTATATCGTTAAGGAGTTGTCTGGCTGTTCCTTTTGTTGCCTTCTTACTTTTGTCTTTTGAAACGTCTTCGCTGACAGCGAAACACTCCGTGAGTGCCTTTGCCTCCCACTCATGTCTAATATCACCCTTCAGCTTCTGTAGGTCACCTGTATCGAGATATCGTGCCTGTTTTATTTGTGTTATGCCGAGCCGTTTCTTTAAGGTCTCTGCCCAGTACTCACCATCTAAGGCAGCATCGTCGAGTTTGCCAACAATCCCTGACTTTTCATCATCTGTTGTTTGATTCAGTGTCTGCTCACCCGCGATGTCCAACTGCTGCTGAATAGACATTCTTTCTCTTTCTGAAATATAATCATGTAAAATGTCCATTAGAAAACAGTATCTATATGCAGCGGTGGAAATACCCACATGATAGTCAACCCAGGATTAGGCAACCCCGGGTTGACCAACCCTGGGTTGTCTTCCACATAGTGCGTGGACTCTATACGTAGAACATACTACATTAAACTACTGTTAAGTCATACGTAGAATACACAACATCATCCTACTATTAAGTAAATCTAGGCTTAAAATATATCAACTGACTATGATTACCCTGGGTTGACAAATGAACTTCATTAACAACTTCAAGTTGGTAAGTACGGAAGTGAAGATCACCAGGGTGGACACCAGCACCCCTTTGATATTTGACATGGAGTGAAGGTCAAAAATACAATAGCGAACAGTCTGCTATTTGCATTTATATGTATTTAGGTGTACATGGAGAAAGATAATACGACACAAGCTGAGTGTGGTTTGTTGTCAATGTCATCATTCCCATGCCTTTGTGTGGTTGGTAGGCTTAGTGTTGCGATGAATGTTGTTCAGAGAAATGATTCATCTAATATGATATTGACTGTGTGGAAAACCAGAAATCAGGATATAGAAAAAAATTCAACCTTTCTGGGAATTTTTCTAGTGCTGATGAGAATTTTCTGTGAGATTTATGAAAAATTTGTTAAAATTGCTCTAAAATAACACTTGTTTTTGTCAGTAATTTGACATTAACCCCCAAATTTGCATTATTGCTTCATTTATTTGTATTAATTAAGCATTCAATATTGCCATAAAAAATCATCTGTTGTCAGAAATTTTTGTTATTATTTGATTTTATATTATTATTTTTTAAGCTTACCGATTTTTTCTGGGACTTCAAACTTTTTTCTGGGAACGGCGCGGCCGCGTTACCGCGGATTTCGAGGGCCTGCCAGAAATACTCTCAACTATGATTACCCTAGGTCGACCAGTAAATTCAAAAACAACTTCAAATTGTTAATTAATGTGGGGTTACAGTTAAAAAAATCAGAGTATTTTTACCATATTTTCAGAAAGGTGTGGTCAATTGATTTGGTTTATAGACCATAACCTGGACAATTTACTTGGCTATAAGTCACCATTGTTTCATCTTCAAATATTTTTTATAATTTAATTGTGCTAGATAGAGGTGTGAGGGTGCATTGCAACAGGCATATTGTAATGGATGATCTGACTATGACAGTTAGTCAGTTCAAATGTTTTGTCCGTGCATAACAATGCATTTTGTAATCCGTAGTAAAATATTTTGTTAACCCATTACGTATTCTTTTCACTGGATTTAGTAAGTATAGATCCCCACTTGAAAAATTGCAATCCTTAACAATCCTTTTGTGTTTACACGATAAAAATGCACAACTAAAAACCTCTAGACGTTTTCGCTTTAGTCGAAGACAATAGGCCGAATTCATAAAAGTAGCAATTGCTATTTCTATAGCCTTTTCTTGAATTTCTATTCTTAAAATCTAGCATTGACTTGCAAGAAAAAGCTCTCTCTAACTTCATGTAAGCAAAAGCTAGCCTGCCTATTGTTTGTATGGTAGCTTTTGCTTGTCTGGGTCGATCCCAGACAAGAAAAAGGTATTAGTCCAAGCTGAAGGTCGTGAATATGTAATTGCTAAGGCTAAATCTTTTTCTAGTCTAGCTATTGCTTTTTCTTAATGTCTTTTTCTTGTTAGCATTTGCTACTTTTATGAATTCGGCCTAATAGCCTATCTTATACTCGACAAGTACTACAATTGTGTTCCAAAATGTGTAGCCCAGGAATGTTGTACTAGAATTACTCGATTTTTTTCAGGGTGATTACAAGATTGATTCTGAGTGGCCCGGGTATATGACAATTTCTAACGTTTTTATTATAGGGAAATATCAACCATGATCTTGATAAATACTTACCGAGCTGAACTTAAACTAGTCCGAGTGGCTCAGCCATTAATTCTCGATTGCCAAGCAAAGTGGACAGAAGTACGGAAAGCTAGAGGGGACCCCCGACGTTCCTATTCTTTACTGTGTATTTCCAATGGGAAATTCTGGACAACCTTTTTAGTTTCGGGGGTGTTTCCGCAGTTCCTAATATTTGCCGAAATTGAAAAAAAATTACCGAAGGTCTTAATAAAACCAACTTTTGTTGGTAACGTGTAATAAATTGTAAATAAAATAATATTATGATTATATTCTTTTATGTTGATAGTATGTTTAAATTAATAGATGTAATAGGACTCATAACAATGTATCAGTAATTTATGTAGATTATCAAGTATTTTTGGACCTAACGTGGTATTAGCAGTTTAGCACTATACTGATGCCACTGAGTGCCTAGAGTGATTGTAATATTATAACAATTTATTTTTCGTGTTGTAGTAACTAAAACAAGACCGCCACTCTCATTTAAATCCCGACATTAATCAATACTGTTCATATAACCCCGTTACAA
>JXSR01S074676.1:86739-105517 GCA_000969725.1 Ophiothrix spiculata | reverse complement strand
ACATTTATCATTTAATTATCTGTCTTGTAGAAGAATGTATATTCAAGTTGATACAATATCATCTCTAGATGTTCATCCTTGACATTTCTACAAAGCTCAATGTGCAAGTAAGATCAAATAACACATTTTACAAGCACTAGACACAGTGTACAATTTCAATGACATTGCTAAACATTCACTTATCTTCAGAATCAGTTACAAATTAGTGTTTTTATGTATTTATGATGAGAAAATACCTCAAATATTCAAAATTATCTGACTTCAGTGAAAATATCAAAAATCAAATCTCTATTAAAGCCTGTTAAAGGCATCATATAACATTTTGAGACATAAGCAACTCAACTTTTAGTCCAATGTTTAATGTTTGTTTATTCTGCTTTGGTTTGATGACTATACTATAAAAGGCTTAACAAGATACATATTGATTGTGTTGTAAGGAAAGCATACACACAAAATTGATATAGCACTGCTGAATTAAAATCCAACAACATTTTGTCGACAGATATTATGTATGCTGGAAGTATATAGATGGCGATACACAATAGTACCTGGGAATAGTACATCATACAATTTCCAATTCAATTTTTTTATCAAACATGGCAGATAATTATTATCGTATGAAAAGTAAGCATGTAAGCATAACTAATGGCTGAAGTCAAGAACCCGCCACATGTTATCCTATCTGCCCATTCTAGTATGTTTGGCGTCATATCAATTTACACTTCAACATAATCTTTATGTCTTGCACAGATGTACATTGTGATCATTAAGCTTAACCACTTTCAAACCAAACATTGGCGTTAAGTAATATGCAATATTTAGAGCAATGTAGTTCTTTATTTTTTTAAATCTAACTTTTGGTATGTTTTAGTATCACAGAATTTATTCAAAGCAAAATTATATTTTGTTACATTTAGTTGATTGCAGCTAGGACTCAAATAAAGTGATTACATCTAAGTAATAAATGAAGTAATAATAATCAATCATCCAATGAATTTCTCTTATTATTAACAAATTTTCATTTTTAATTGTCAAATCAATAAATATAAGGTTAAATAAAGGGGCATTTGACCAAATTTCAAAATTTTATTTTTCGATGATTTACACTTAGCAAATAATAAAAATAAATATATAAATATTGGAATTTTTTGATCAAAACCTTCAGAAAAGTCAAAATTTGAATTTTTTTTTGTTCTTGATCTTGGGTATGAGGCCAATCTCTAAACGTGTGTATTGATGCTAAATATCAAGAAGAAGGTTAAAGATTTGTTTGTAGAACATTCCTTTCACATCATAAATAATCAGATGAATTAAAAGAAATTTCGAGTTTGCATTAGATTACACTGTGTCGTGCATGTCATGCTTATTTGAATATCAACTGTGGGTTCATAATCAACAGCGCGCTCCCCTATAAGAAGTTACAGTGACTTAAAATTTCCATGTAGTGTTGCAAGACCTTCTTTAAACAAGGGCATTTGGCAAATGCAATGGACAGAAAAAAAGAGGATGCAATACACTCAGAAAATAATAGATGGGATAGAAGACAACCTGATATGCTTTACAAGTTTTCTTTGTACTAATATTCTTAGAGATTTATGTTGGCATATGTGGATGTCAGTATTGTTGGTGCATCCACTAAAATCCCTTTGGATTTCTTTATTTGTAAAGCTTTTTTTGCTCTAATACTACTATTTGTGTTGGTTTTTTTCTCAATCAACTTAAATTCAATCTTAAGTAACAAGATCTCCCAGTCAGTCCAAAATCCTGGTAGAGTTAAGGTTAAGGGTTAGGGTTGAAGGTTATAGTTAGGGTTGAAGGTTAGGGTTAGGGTTAGATTTGGGGTTTCTGATGATGGTTGTTGGTTCGCATCAAATATTTCCATCGCTATTGAGCCGGCATTGAGTCCATATTTAAATGCCTGTTTCTTGTGCAGGGCTACATTTATCATTTAATTATCTGTCTTGTAGAAGAATGTATATTCAAGTTGATACAATATTATCTCTAGATGTTCATCCTTGACATTTCTACAAAGAAAAAGAACTTAATGTAATTACACATCTTAATGTCATAATGCCAGACAATGTGGCGGAACCTTTGATATATTTCAGATACTATCAGCAACACAACGTGTTACTACAAATTAAAATGGTAATACGCTAAGATATTTCACAGTATTGATCCATCTCTCAAATCAAATATTCATTCTGAGCTGTCTTATCAATGCTATTCTTGCACTTTTTTCAGTTTCTTCATTTGTGAAGACCATACAGATATTCAAATAATTCATTTCTATTTCATGAACCATGTTGGATTTTCCATTTTCTATCTAGCCATGATTGCCCAAGTATGCCTCATGGATACAGCTTAATTAGCTCCATGTGTTTTGTGTATGTCATCATTATGTTATTAGAAACAAGTGTTATGGGGCACTAGATTTACCAATTTTTTTTTTTTGAAATCATCATGCTCATTTAATCCTACTTGTTTGTTTATAAGTAAAGGGGGGCATCCTGCAACACTACATCTCTCTTTCAAAATTACTTGGTCAGATTCCACAACTGTACTTTAGTTGAGAACATATCTTGGCGAGGCTCATCATCAAAGAACTAGGAGACAATTTCTTAAAAGGGGGACAAAAATCAAAAACAGATAGTCTAATAGCTATGAGAGTTTGTACTATTGGCAACTTTCATCCTTGTCTAATACAAAGATCTCATTTTAGAGAAATTCAAGTTGTCTTGTATTTTGTCCTCAATCATAACAGCTCAGGTTTACAGAATATACATGGGGGAACAGCAAATGATTACTACATGTTTCAATAGCCTTAGTGGATTTGGCACAAATTTTGAAAACATGTGTCCTTAGAAAAATCTCATGCTCTCGCATAGTGCCAGGCCCTTAAGGAACAATGGATAGGACCGCACACACTGCATGACCTAATCTATGAACTGTTCTTTATCTGACATCACAGGAAACAAGCATCACAGAGTATTGAAAATACAACATCAAAGTACTTATGAGGCTGATAATAGCTAGCACAATATATATTCAAGCCATTTTTTATGCACTACTTTTCTTTCTTGATTTACAACTCACTTAAGCACTAACACATTCAAATAATATGTATTTCTTTTCTCTGTAACATATTAGCATAATTGGTAATGACTTGCTTTAGGTAAACAAAGCCGGATATATGAACCCATCTCCTCTCCACAAATTTGGCAAAACACAACAAATCATGTTTACATCTTGTTTTCTGGATTCAAAACATCCTCATTGCTTATAAACTCTACTATAGCCACAGGAAACAGGCCATATAAACAGGAGATTTTCCACACCAGGAGACTTGACTGGTAAGCATTTATTTACACTATGTACCTTGTGTTTACTCAGAAACCATTCTTGCTACCCAAGTGGATTGATTCAAATTATACTCCACTGTTATTGCTATAAATAATTATTTGTCTCCAACATTCTGCAAGTCAAGAAACAGGTCATGTAAATGGTACTGGACTAAATCTTTTTCCACATCAGTAAATATTGTTATACACCCCAACTTACACAGTTTGGTTAACTTAGGAAATCACATCATTTTGGGAGCAGCACGCAGCAATAAAATGTGTATTTTGATAAACAACAAAAACACCAACTATAACACAACAGCTACCAGACTATGGGAGAACTGATTACTCACTTGCCAAAATGATGTTACTTGCATATTGTAAATTCCTAACTTATCTTTACTAGTAAGAGGCACAGACCTTGCAAAAGTGTTTTCACAGTGTCTGTTGTGATCTCAAAGTCGTAAAAAAAAACACCTTCAAGTGCACAATCTGAAGCTAAAAATGTTTGCCACAAGGTCGACTAGCAGATGTCACTGATAACCTTGTTGTTTGGTAAACAGTTGGATTGAATTCACTTCAGCAAAGATGACCTATCAAGGTACTTTGTACCCTACCCATGATTTCTACTTGCAGATAAATTAAATTACTGTTTTTCAGATCATTTTTGGCACATCAACCAAATCTCATCAATTTGAATTTGGAATGTATTAAATTCGCCAACAAGCAAGTAAGCAGAACTGTTCATTTTAAAACAATTCCTCTGATTTTAATTCTTGCTTTCCTGAATGACACACTGAAGGTACAACCACAAACACCATGAATATACACTGAGAGTAGCCGGGATGAATAACACTAGGATTCGCTCCACAGCGAGGTCTATATCCATGATACTTAGTTTGTGTGCCAAAAATCATCAGAAAAAACATAATTTAATTCATCTGTAAGCATGTAGAAATCATGGGTAGGAACTTATGACATGGAGTTTAGATAGGTACCTACTGCAGCTACACACTACAATGCAAGTGACACATACCCTGAAAGGAAGTCCCCTAAACTAAGCCCCTTAAATGAAGCTCCCATTCAAACTCAACATATATTTTCCAGATACAACCTAAATTTTGAGACCATCAAAAATGTATTCAATTCTGAAATATTTCACTATTGTTTTATCCAACAATAAATTCCAGTTGTGACTCCAACAGTAATTATACATCAACAATTAAAAACTTTCAACAATAACATAGCTGTAACTATACAACTACAAAATCTAGTACAACTTTATTTATAACTATAACTCACACTCATAAAATACATTTACTTGCTTGGAACATTGTTTGCTGATAGTAACTACCAGTTTCAGCTGCTGGGTGAAAAAAACTTTGGACTTTCAGAACTTGTCTTTTAAAAATACCTGATTTACGCTGAAATTAAGTAGCCCTTCTCATAATACTCATGAGCACTGTAGGTGCGAATTGTGTAGATTTATTTGTACTAAAAAGCACTCCTCAAGACCAGTTTAGGTGTATAACGGTGCTTACCTCAAAAGCTCTACATATGTAACATACTTGGACACAATCATTGTACAATAAATGCAACCTCTTATGAGCAGATGAGGCAATTCTTGCTTCTCATGTTACCTTCTAAGTTTTGCTCATATAAGATTTTAACTTCATTTAAGGGGGACAGCACGTTACTCAATTTTACGTTTTTGAAAGTTTCTTTTGTACCATGACATTTTAACAAAGTGCATAAAGTTAATAAAAGTATACATTTCCATAAAGGAATTTTCACAAGGAACAAGATGTTGATGTTGATTTTTGGCCAAAAATCACATTTTTTGAGAAAATCACTAAAACACAAATACTTCTGAATAGAATGGGAATTTTAATTTAAAACACCCATTCAGATGTTGCGTCATTTTTATTTTGAGGATTTTGACCAATTTTTTGAATTTCATGCCAAATAAGGTCAAAGACCAAAAATGGAAAAAAGTACAGGCATGAGTATGATATGTGTATGTTTTGCAGGAATTGCATGACACACTACATGCTATGCAGAGTCCAAATGGCAAATGAAAGACATCAACATGGTTAATGAAAGTATTGAAGTTAATACCATCTAGCCTAATTCCATTGGCCGTTTAATCTTAAACATACAAAGCATATGAATAAAGCATACAGCTTAAAAGCCAGAATATTTGTGTACTATAAAAAACAATCAATAATAGTCCATTTACATTTACAAAACAGGTCCATTTGGGAAATCAAATAATATAAAAGGCTTATTGGACAATTCACAGGGCAATATTCATTGACAAACAGACTGCTTTGGCAGATATAAACACTCTTTATGTCAGTCAGCAGCTAACATCTGGAGTAATCTGACAAAAATCTATTCAGTAATGGAAGGATTTCAGTCAACAAGTTGATAGGCCATGACAGGTGGAAAATCTTACTGCATGTTTTTATTTCTACAGATACAGATATTTCAAAATATTTACTTCCAAGATGTTTGAAAACATAATTCTTTTATTAATGTGTCTTCTAGTCTACATGTGATATTTTAAAGAAATTATTAAATCCGATTTAAACAAAAAGATTTTAAGAAACAGTAGTAGTGCAAGAATTTAATTATTGATTAACCTTTTCCTGTTGTAGGGCGTCACGCCCTGGGGGACGCCCTAAATTACTGCCAGCTCAGGCGTAGGACGTTCCCCAGATGACCTAACTAACACTGAAGTATGAAGTATTTTCATTAGTACCTCTAATCTTCCAAAACACTATCATAGGCAATGTATACAGTTCATATATGTCTATTATGCTGATGTTTCATTGAATTAAGTAGAATATTTCTAAAGATAAAGTTAATTTACTTTAGAAGTCAGTTTACAGGTAAAATGCCTTCAGCCTGGGGTGGAAAAAGTGGTCTGACTGGAAAGGGTTAAAACATACTATCGTACCTATGAAAATTGTGTTTTAAGAATGTTGAAATTGGAATGTTTTGGTAAATTGAATAACATTTATTGACAAAATTAGGAATGCCCTCTTTCTTTTTCCTCACAATTACTGACATCATTAATAATTTTAGAATGTTTTTGCTGGTTTACAAAATATTTCATTATTATGTGCATGTGTAACTATGAATTCATTTTGGTGAGAAAAAGTATGATTTTCCAAACTAAAATTAGGTATATTGGTTTCACTTTTAAAACAAAAATATTCCCGCCTAACTTTTTTCCAGAAAACAAAATGTCAAAAAAAGTGTTCATCAGCTCCAAGATGGATATTTTGCCTTCTCTGGTCTTTTGACCAAAGTTGAAACTTGAATACTGGCATTCAAATGTGTGCCACCGCAGCAAAAGGATGCAGTTATCAGCTCGTACATGTCGCTCATTGTAGCATATCCGATATATTCAAGTCATATTCAGTAGATATGCTACAATGGGCTACAAGTAGAAGAAGACAACTGCATCCTTTTGCCGTGGCACCGGCGGCCCACAAACATGAATTATCATTGCTAATCCTGAAGCAAGTTGACCGTAATTAGCTGATATCAATACTCATTATACAATGTTTACACAATGCATTAAATCACATTACACTGTCTAACCCACTGGTTATCATCTACTAAAAATGCAATATAATTCATGTCAACCTATATACATTAATGGAACAATTTGTATGGTTTACCAGTGTGAACAAGCTGCATGGAAATTGAACTGTGATATGCTTAAATTTAACTACCAATGAAATTTTAAACTCTTTTGTAAAATAAGTTCAATTCAACATGAAAATGCTTAAAATGTTCTCTGATTTTTATAGGTTGCTCTGAAAATTGATTTTAAAGTTAATATACATGAATTCCCTTATGGTATGTAAATTCATTTACCATGTTCAAAAGTAAGTGAATTACGAGCTTTCCTCAACCGAGTTTGAGAAGGAAGCTAAAACTAGGCATGTTTTAATATCAACCACTCTGTTGATGTAGTTACAATTTATATCTGTGTTTTAATTTGCATTTTCTGAATAAATTTAGAAATGCAAAGTATAAGTGGTATTTTATCTAAGTGTTAAAGTAATGAAGTATTATGACAATACATTTCGTGTGCAAATGAGTTCTAATTGAAATCCATTATAAGCTTACATCCTTAGCCTTGTTGATAAGTACAACTCATCTATTCAATCTCATAATAAGTGCACATAAATCAACAAACTTGGGTAATAAGTATATCAACATCTATATACCGATTGGTTTAGGCCAAAAAAATGTGGCATAAGATTTTTGATTTTTGTTTGTTTTTAAAAAATCCAAGATGGCTGTCAATTAAATCTGCAAATTCAGCATTTTTTTTTTCATTTTTCTCTCTTTTATAAATTCAGTGATTTTCTGCATTTTTCTTTACAAGTCCCTAGCATTTTTAGTTTAAAAAATGATTTATTGGGGAACTTCTCCTCTACATTTTGTTTTTGACTAATAGCCATATGTAAGTGGTGCTAAATTGATGAAGTGCTGAAGAGCTGTGACAAACAAATGAATTGAAATCCATTATAATCTTGACATCCCTCACTTAGCCTTGTTGATGAGCTACTCATCTATATATTATATCTCATTAATGCACATAAACTGACTTAAACTGGGGTAATAGGGACATTAGCCTGTCTGATTTAAATCATTAAGTGTGAATCTGCCATAATGACACTGGACAAAAATCAGAGTGGTTTTTTTTTTATGGGGGGGGGGGGGTATTATGAGATGAGCTATGTCAGTTAAAGGGTATTGTAAAATGATGATCATCAATAATTAATTTCATTTTATCAAAACAGTGGTGGCAAATCTTTTAAAATACAGAAATTTTTTACTAGATTTCAAAACCACTTTCAGATAGCTGGATCTCAAAATTGAATTTGCCACAATGTTGATGTGCTGTGACACATATTTCAATGAGATTGAATAAGAACTACAAATTAATTCAAAATGAAAATTTTTTAGGCGATGTGTATGTGTACTTCATTAATTTGTATGTACCCTTGACTTGACAGCTAAGGTCCTTAATACACTTTTGTGTTTATTTATAGTGTTCAAATAGTTCTCGTAGCATGAATTGGCTTGCATCGAAACATTAGCAATATTCATATAATATTAATATCTGTGCACATTGACTTAAACATGTAACATATATTTCCCTTATGTACGCCTCCCATGGGCAAAGATACATGAATGTCATGGCAGTTATGTAAAGTAGGGCAGCACATTCAATTGGCTGTCAAATATGTGACTCTATACCATGAAACAGCTCTTAAAATCGGCTTTATAAAACTTAGAATCTTATACTATTATCATTATGAAAAGGGAGTCACCCTCTAAGCGATTTGGTTACTCAATCTGGAACAATTAACACACAGAGTGCATTGTGAATTTTCAATCCACTACACATACTCCACAGTCTGATTGGCTGGATGAGATGCCGAGTGAATAACACTTTAAATTCTTTTCTTTCTCAAACTCTTCTGGGCCAAATTGTGATCACATATTTTTTCTCTAATCTCATTATGTAAATATTCAATCTATTGCTGAAACACTGCTCCTTCAGGTTGATAGTGTTTGTCACAGGTGGCATAATTTGTAAGTTTGCTTTGAAATAATGATGTACACTTCATTGTAAATATTCAAGTCAAATATGCCATAAATATAAACTTTCTCATAGAAATCTGCAGTAAAATTCTGTGTATAGCCTTCAAGAATATAAGGGATGCGTGTATCAGGACCAGTATTTTGCCAATTTGTGTCTTTTTTGAAAACCAGAATTGCTACATTCAAAAAGAAACATACAAATGATTTACAATGGACTATTGAAATTTGCCTTTTCCCCAGAATGAAGTTTTGCAAATCAAGAATAAAATAAAAACAAAAATTGATCAACTTCATATCCATAAAAAATTAACAGTTCTTAGTGAAAAAACCCTCAACACTTAATAATCAAAATTTTAAAACAACACAAGGAAAATTCTTCATAATTTGCAGTATATATGGACAAATGTGTATACCTAATTTTCAAAAAATTCACGTACATGGTTACACAGCATCTCTTCTACACAATAAATTTCTAAATGTGTTTCTGACATGATATCACTGGAAGGTATTCTGACACAAAAAAATTGGAGAAGTCACAAAATGTTTCCGAGGTGCATATTTCAACATCTTTTAATCTAATGGCGTCTCAAAAGGGGTCTTATCTTTCACCAGTGATCAGAAATTTAACATATATACGAGGGGTATCAAAAGTTTTAAAGATCACTCATAAGGCAACGAGCTATATTGATGGAATTTGGTCAAAATAGTCACTTTTCCTTATGTAAATTATGGTGCACAGGCATGAGAAGTGGGAGACAATTAACTTTGCACAGTGACTATATAAAGATGCCTTTCAATTTCATAATAAAATTATGTTCTTCCCTCTGTTTCTATTGGGTGATCTTTAAACCTTTTGATACCCCCTCGTGCATCAATGTATTGCTTAACCATTTGCAAGGCTCTTATCAAATTCTAAAATATGTTTAAATATAGAAAACTTAATAAATTCCCGATTTTGTAAAAATATCTGAACATCCCGCAGTAATCATTCCTTAACAAGCAACAAACGCTACATAATTGTCTCGCCTTCCACCAGCCAGAAAGTGCCAGGTTTCACCTCTTATCTGTCCTAGCACTGTTGGTGCAAATAGTTGCCAGTCCCAACTTGCTTTTGTAAATTACCTCTGGGCTAGTATTATCATTTACAACGTTTGAATTAAGAAAATAATTTTACTTGTCCGCCGGACAAGTAGCATATTTATTTTACTTGTCCGGACAAAAATCTGCTTGTCCATATTTTTTGGTTCAATTTTTGTATGCAAAAATAGAACAAAAACAAAGTATTACACAGATTTTGCACAGCTAGTAAAAGCGGCAACTGTTTATTAGAAGATAAATGTAGTTACAAGGTCCCCATACCCCATTGCAACTAATTTGGGTCCCAGGTCTAACCCTGTAAATTGCGACCAAATCCGTCGCATTTGCGACCAAATTTTGGCTGATGCGACCATGCCGTCTTTTCGCGATCGCCATTTGCGACTAAGAAAAATACTAATTGGTCGCCAGAGGATTCCTGAAAACATCGACCTGAAAGCTTAAAAATGTCCTATAAGACTACAGTCAGGCACATGCTTAAGCTTACCGAATGTAATAATGAAATAATAAAGTGATTATGAATTTATTTTCAGTTGCTATTTATTTCCAATGTATACATTCCATTCTATTTTCATTCATTGCAATGTTTACATCATGCTTTACGAACGAGTGCTAACTGGCATATGACCGTATGTATCAGACATATTTAATTAGGTAGGTCAACTTATCAATGACGTAATTTGACTCGTACATGCACAACACACACTAATATATGACGAAGGTGTCAAAGGGTATGTGAATTCATGAATAATTACGAGCATGTGCTGTTTATTTTTGTCGGACTGGGGTGATTTAAATTTGACAGCTAATTTCGTACCTGACAAAATGTCTAAGCGAAAGACTTCTTTGTCAACTTTGTACTTTTTCATTTTTCCTCGTATGCAGCAGAATTTGCCCCCTTTTCAGCTGGTCTCTTTAGTGGATTCCGTTTGCCAAAAGCTTTAAACAAGCTCAGCTGTTTCGCCATGCTAAAAATATTGTTGAACCCCTGCCTACTGGTACTGGAATATTCACATTGAGAATGACAACAAATATGAAAGCAATGCAAACACGTGGAAAATATACTCGTAATAAGAGACCATAGTTCAAAGTATAAGGTAGTGTATACATGCAAGCGATAACGAACGGATGTAACAGAGACCAAAGCCTCGATCTTCAAAGTTCAACATTGATATACGTAAATATATGAAATGTGAAATTGGTAGATAGCGATTGCGAATGTTTGAAACGTAAATAGAACTCTACATTGCAGCATCACAGTCAAGCTTTGGGAGTTCCCCTTTTACATTCGCCGATGCGGCGATATGTTGGATTTATTTAACATTTTTTTCTTGGTCTAAACTATTGAATTTGCAGTCATTTTGTCAGAATTATTGGAACACTATATTGCATTTTGGTCTCGATAAGCTTATGGAATACTGTTGTACAGTTAAGTAAGTTCGATTTTCACTTGTCCGTCGGACAAGTGCTCACTTCAATTTCACTTGTCCGGCACATATTTTGGTTGTCCCGGACAAGCGGACAAGCGCTTACTTCGAACGTTGATCATTTATCATTTCATTTAATTCAGTGATCTTGATATCAGTAGTAAAACTGACTCTGCACCTTTAAACTAATATTTCAATATATTATAACAAACATGCTAAAATATCTGTAATCAGCACTTCCAGAATTGAATGATGTATTACATAAGTACATATCATTTTATCTTTTCATAATCAAGTCTGTGTGCCTCAATTTCCTTCTTTAAATGAAACTCAAATTATAGATAATTTGAAAAGTGCATCACATAAATCAATTTAATTAAGCATGAGAATAAACAAAAATGAGACAAATCTAAAAATAATTTACACGGATGTTATTTATTATGCCAATTTTTCACTACAATAGCTTCTATACTTCAAAGCCAGCCAATACATCAGATAAAATCAAAGTTTGGTATACGTTTACAACACACTGGGTTACATATCTTTTTGAACAACTCTTGATATTTCCTACATCTAGGGATGAAAAAGCAGGTGCTGAAAGAAATCTTCCTTGAGATAAATTGGAACTGCATTAGCGGTTGAAAAACCCTTTAAAAATCTTAATATGATCCTAACATCCAAAAGTTGTGCATTGAATCCACTTTAAAACAAATAATAGATTTTTGACATAAAGGGGACAAATGTATTGAGCAATGCCGGAAGCTTTTACACTCAACAAAACTGTTCACTTTCATCTAACCATTAGGGGCAAACCATTAGATTTTGAGGGGGGTAAGAAGTTTTTGGAAAAACAAATTCCCCTCTAAACAATGAAAGAAAAAATTCTCCCCTGAACATGGAAAGTTAAAAATCAGGCAATTTAGAACAAAAAAAAAATTGTTTCCAAACGGGGAACAAACAAATAATTCCAACCCGACCTCATCTTCCTACACCCCTGTAAATCTAATCGTGCGCCCCTTGCAGAATTATCTCCAAGCTTTCATCCTCTCATATCCCAACATTCTCCATTTTGTGTTTTATTGATGGGATTATTTCTTTGATCTTTTTGTCACTTGTGAATCAAACATTACAAAGTAGCTCACAGCGCAGAATATGAAATATTCTGCCTCATGATATAGAATCTTGAAGCATTACCATCTTACACACCAATAATTATATAGTTCTTTTGTCTTTTATTGATGGAATTCTCCTCAGATCTATTTGTCACTGCAGGGAATACCAAGTGTAAAGAGGCTGGCAAGTTGGCAGGTAGGCAGTTAGTACGTCATCCCTTCTGGGGTGTCACACAAAGCTTTCCTCTTGAAATTTATGAAATACTGGGGAATACTTTAACATAGATGAAGTGACATGTTTTAGTATTTGAGAAAAAATGGATTGGGAACTTTCCCATTTTGTTGTAATTGTTGTTGTTGCTGGTGTTTTTTATTTTGTGCTTAGTACTAATATCATATTTTGTTCAAGGGTGCAAGTTTTTGGCAAGGACTACCAAGCTGATTTGTTTTTTATTTTGTGTCGTACTTTGCATATGGGTGCAAGTTTTTGGCAAGGGCTACCAAGCTGATAATTTTTTTGAATTTTCTATTTCTACTAATACCATTGTATAAGGACTATAGAGACCATGAGGGTACACAGGTTTGGTTTAGACGGCAACATGTCACTGGGAAATTTGAAGTACCACTCGTAAAAAATATGAATTTTCAAGAAAAAGTGACCCATCCATGCACCTGAACTTCATTTTGCGCTACAGGTGAAAATACATGTCAAGGTCGTAATTTGCCAAAATTGATTTTTGACAGATTCATAACCCTTTTGCTTGCTTCAAAACACCAGCAAAGTTTAATTTCAAGAAAATGATTGGAAATATGAAATATATCCATATATTTTGAAGACAAATCAACAGAATATATAGTGCATATTTATCTTTGAATGCATGTATCTCAATTGTATATTTTACTTCCTGACAACCTTTGACGGACCATAACTTGACTTCTGGAAATCAAGTGAAGTTTAATGAGGTGTCATTTTAATCTTTATAACTTGGTCTTTGCAAATTTCTGAAAAAAGTGAAAATGACAAGAGGCTGCATTTACAGCTGGTTTTGGATGAACAGTCAAATATGCTGAAGCAAACACCTGGCAATTTGCTCTTAGTCTAGTTTATGTTTCCCCTGCATCATATAATTTGAACATTCGCAAACCGGTTTAGCAACAAGCACAGGGCTGCAAATTCTCAAAAAAGACAGCAGATAGGAATTTAAATTACTGTGAAACTACCTTTAATGTTGCAATCTATTCCCGGGGGGGCCACTTAGCTATAATGGTGTACACATGCGTGAACAAAGGTTTTCAAAATACCCCCTAAACACGTTTTTCGAGTAGCCTTAAAAATGACCCCTAAACAAGGATTTTGCGTTGTTATTCCTTTCATTTTACCCCCTTAACAAGTTTGTCTAAATAAACACCCCTTAAACAAGTTTAAACCCATGTCCTGAATAAAATTACCCCCAAACAAGTTGGTCGGATTTTGATAATATACCCCTTTTTGTTGAAAATCAGTGTTTTCAGACCCCTAAACACGAAACGTACGGACCGTGCCTCTTGACAAAAATACCCCCCTTTTTCCGTGTTTTTTTGTTCACGCATGTGTACAACACTATGGCTAAGTGGCCCCCCCGGGAATCTATTACAAAATGCAATCATAGCTCCCAATAGGATTTTTAACCAAGCTATCGATGAATATCAATATTTTCAAACCAAAAACTCATAAATAAATCACAACAATCAGAATGAATAATACAAATGCACTTTATCAACACGTTAATCTTGAGTAGACAGCTAAAACATATTATTCCCATCTCAGAACAAGACTCTCCAGGGTTTCAATATTGCAGAAATCACTGCCTGTGGCAAATATGATTTCCCTTGTAACATTTACCATCTGAATTGGGCCTAAGAAAAATAATTGTTTCTTTCCTGAAACATACTAACCAAAAATAGAGTTGGAAGAAAGCAATTTTTATAAATTTTCGTATCTGTACATCGATGCCAATTTTTGTTTCTATATTACATATAAACAAAAACAAACATTGTTAGAAAATGTATTCTATTGAACTATATTGCAATTGGATATTTTTAAAACAATTTCAGGTAAACAGTGAAAATAATTTGTCACTTTTTCTCAAAACACTTGTCATGATGAAGCAAACAGAAACTGGAAAAACATGTAATCTACAGAGTTTCTACGTTATGTAGTCAGTAGGAGAGGAATAAATATAAAAATGTAGACATATTTTAAGGCAATGTGTCAGTAGGATGACATGAAACCAAAAATATTTCATTTTAGGCCTTGTTAGATCAACTGATTATGGGATGAATCTTTGATAAATCCTACACCTACTAATTGCTTCAGATTGTATTAATACAACAGAGGGTATTCTTTACTGTAACAGTATAAAACTGATGAGATGTCAAAGATAATAGCAGGCTGACTGGCCTGGGAGGAGAAGATATAACCAAATATACAAAGGGGTATCAAAAAGTTTTAAAGATCACCCAGAAGGGAGCTATATGGTGTAGATATTGTCTCATAAGTATGGTTTCTTTCATACAGGTGGCAATATATGTCAGCAAGCTCCCCGCTAACCACATTACCCTATGAAGAAAATTGATACACAATATGTTTCAATACCTTCATTTAAAGTATTAAATTGCCCAGCAAATCAATGATGACCCACCCAAAGTTCAAATGTTTGATACCATACTATAAGGTTGGGTCTCCTCTTCAAATTGATACTAAAATTATGTAAATTGATCAACAATTGACGTCAAAATAATGTAAAAAGCATGAACGACCTAAAATGATTACTTTCAGCAAAATTCAAAATGGATTTTTCGCTAAAGAAGATGTCTAATCTGTGGAGAGAAATGTGTTACTTTGCACATTGATTATGTAAAGATGCCTTAAAAATCACATAATAAAATTGCATCCCCAGCTCTATTTATTCTGGGTGATCTTTAAAACCTTTTGATACTCCCTCATACATTAGGTAACAACATAGGGCCAAATTATAGTCCTTTTTGAGCTACCAAATATTTTGTGTAACAAGTCTTTGTTATCTTAAAATCTAGTAATATAATTTCAATGCATCTACTAATCAATAACGGATAATTGGTGCTATAAATCACCAAACATTTTCACCAAACAAATTTGGTAAGAATGTTTGGTGATTTGAACACCAATTATCCGTTATTGATTAGAAGATGCATTGGAATTATATTGCTAGATTATAAGATAACAAAGACTTGTTACACAAAATATTTAGTAGCTCAAAAAACTATAATTTGACCCATACTCGCTAAAGGGGCAACATAAAAAATGTTTTGTGTCATGATGTGCTCACTCATGTCTACATGTAAATTGGACTTACTTTAAGAACTCTTCATGGTAATTTGAAATGCTTATCATTGTTGGTACATTTGTTCTACAGGTTAAATGACTTAACTATATTAGAAATGTCTCTTTAGGCAGATTTTACAGGGGATTTGCATCCCAGACCTTTCACACCCAAATAAAATGTCCAGCAATACCAAGCAGGCACCGTCTCAGCAGCGATTGGGTACTCATACATCTCCCATCAACAACATAATAGGACTTTTCTACTGAAGTATTTTAGTAAGTAGGGTTATGGATAATTAATAAATAAATGTATTTGTTTGTTTTTTATTATTATTCTATTATACTTTTCAGAATTTATTTCATGTGAGCAAGAGAAACTCAAGCACTGGTACTGAAGTGTGTTAACAAGGATAAATAAATAAATGAGGGAAAAAAACCCTAAATACTTGAATTTAAGTCCTGGGAAAAATAAATTCCGAGCACAATATTTTACCCTCGAGACAATAAGCAATTTCAACAAAAGATTACTTCACATACGGGTTGCCCACAACTGTCATCCTTCCTTATCTTCCTCTGCATTTTAAAATACCCTGAGGGAAAACTGACAAAAGTTCACACTTTTCCTAACAAATTGGACGTGATATCATGCTCTAGGAAACACAAACCTTTCCTATATTGAGTGGCTTGAAAATTCTTTACAGATACAATTACTTGAAGATTTCCGCTTGAAAGACAGCTGTTTTGCAATCGTGAAAGGGGGATTTCTTTTATCTCATGTATCACGTAAAATCCAAATAGATGACAATTTTAAATTGTGACGCTTGAGTATTGACAAGATATCTACTTACACAAAACGTGATCCTGTAATGTGTGGCTTATGGCTTTTCAAATTAAATCAAATATTATATATTAATACAGCAAAATTTATTTGTGTTTCACTTGGATTACATTGTACTAGCTTGATGCAATATTAAAGGGGCAATACATGATCCACATTCTCATCCCAAAGGTCATAGCTGTTAGAATTCAGATTTTTTCCTTATCCAAACTAATATGTTACAAATCTGCAACTCTTCTTGCAAATTTTCTAAATCATGTGGGAGTTCCGGCAAAAATTAAAACACAATAGCATATGAAGACTCTCAAAAGGCTTTCAAGATAAGAACTTTTTTCAGAAATGCAACTGTATTTTCTGGCAGAAAATTTTGGCCCAAACACAATAAATTGCTTTTTGGCCGGCCATTTTGAAACGTTTGTCTGTTTTTCAAAATGGTTGCTGTATTTTTTAAAATACTTTATCTATTAACTTACTTTCATATAAAATTCCTTTGTGAAAGCTCTTTTCTGATGTTGGGTCAATATGGTCCCTTCCCTTGACCACAAAAATAAAAGTAGGCAAGTGTTAAATCTGATTATTTTTGTTGTTTTTGCACATTCTTTGCCTGCAGATGATTTACAGCTGGTATGTTAGAACATAAAAGTCAAGCAATTTGTGAAATTTTGATCAAAACCTTCAGGAAAGCCAAACACTAGAATTTTGTTTTGCATGTTGACCTTGAGTATAAGGATATTCTCTAAAACACTGAACTGACGCTAAGATGTTAAGTTTTGTTTATGAAACATTGCTTATGAAGCATTGCTTTTACATCACAGTTTACAGATAGAGCAAAAGAAATTTCAAATTTGTATGAATATGCTGATAAAACCAATTTTGAGGTTTAAGCACTTGAGAGTAGTATTTTACACTGTTGCCAATAATAATTAATAATGAAAGAAAATCTGAATATCTTGAAATATAGGAGATGAATTTGACAAAGAAACACTGCATGCATGCTGCCATTATACTGCTAGCACTTCAAATGATATGAAAATCTTGTAATGTTTGGGAAAGAGTAAAGGGATGATGATGAACTTGTTCAATGTCCCTTTAACATATATATATGTTGGCCTGTAGCATTTCAAGAGAAATATGATAGTAAAGGTTGTGTACCAGTCAACATGCGCATTGTTAATGCAACCTTTTTGTGATACCCTTTTAGTTTCCATATTTGGCATATAGGACAATTGGATTATATCCATTGGATACATGTTGTGTCATTTCGTCATATTGGACGACTCTAATCAATGGAATAAATGCCACTGGAAAGACAGTTCTATTTTTGTATACGAAATACTCAGGCCAAAAAATATAAATATAAATTTTAAAAATTATGATAATCAATTAATTAATAAATAAATAAATAAATGAATAAATATAACAAATAAATAAACGAGATATTTTGACATAAAATCATTTCTCCTGCTATACATAGGACTTCATGGTGCTTTATATGTGTAGTGCTGTAGCTTAGTTGCTATACAACATATATTTTTGCAGAAACTTGCTAGTTTTGGTTGTCATAGACAAAGTCACATGTGACTGCAATGATCAAATGACAAACTGTTCTTGCACGGCAAAACTTCTAAAACTGAAATCAAATATTCAACTTGCAAAGTAAAAAAGCTGCAAAGCTACAATAGTGTGAAATAAAACAAGCCACAGAGTTACAAAGCTACAATCGTTATGAAAGCAGCACAAATGTGATTTCCAACCCTCTTGCATTGAGCTAACATTATATTGATTGAAGTCCAAGCAATCACAACAATCAAGCCTCTAAGAACCTTGATGGTAGAGTGCGTGAGCATGCATTAATGTTGTTGTATTAAGGTTGCTAAACTCACACAGTCAAACAATAACCCTTACTCTCGCACGCTTAAATACAGTCTAAGTCCGAATACGTCATGAAAAAATTTCCGGTTCCCCTCGGATCCCCCTGGGATTCGAAC
>JXSR01S074676.1:70981-86539 GCA_000969725.1 Ophiothrix spiculata | reverse complement strand
CCAAGCAATCACAACAATCAAGCCTCTAAGAACCTTGATGGTAGAGTGCGTGACCATGCATTAATGTTGTTGTATTAAGGTTGCTAAACTCACACAGTCAAACACTAATCCTACTTCTTAAAGGAAGAACAAGAACAGTTATAGGTTAATAAATGCGCATTTCATACGCGAGTGAAATGTGACAAAATCAATGCGCGCGCGGTCAATTTTGATGCGTCCAATTCACGAGGCCCGTAGGGGCCGAGTGCATTGGACTGCTATCAAAATTTACCACAAGTGCATTGATTTTGTCTCATTTTACGAGCATTATGGAATGCAAATTTATTAATCTAATTCATACACGACAGAAAAATAATATTGCATCTTTTGTTAAAAGAAATACGGCCTTTAATATGACCAACAAAGTCCAAAACTTCTCTTAACTAAATAAATAATCACCGAACAAAAACAATGAAACATTCACACGCACTAAACGCTCGCCACGCAAACCGGAACGCAACGCAGTGCATTGTGAAAATCCACTGCACTCCGCGTACTTTATATTCTTGCGTTCTGATTGGCTAGGTGACACACGCAGCACACGCGGAGTGTATGAATTACATTCAATATTCTTTTACAATTCAACCAAAATCATAACAGCATACCAAATGAGTTAATAATAGCTACATTTCAACAAATACATTTTCAATTGAATTCAATTCAACAAATTGAAGTTGTTGCTGAATAAATATGAAGCAATAACGTGATTGGAACCAGCAGAAAATGCTACCAAACTCAGCTGCGCCACATACACACGAGGCAAACCTTGCTCATCGGTATTCAATGTAGGTATAATGGCGGCTCGGTGAGCTACTTTGACAAATTAGATCTGGGTACTCACAAATGATGAGCTTTACATTATCTACAATGTAATTAGGTTACCGCTAGCAATTTCTAAACACCAATGACAGACTTCTACACCTTATGTGGTTAGTTTACCTGGTCTGGGATTTTATGTGATGCATTAATTTCTTTCTTTACAAACTTTGTCTATTTCAATCAGATGACTGCACAAATTCAGCAAGAGAAAAGTTTGACTCCATGTTACTATGTTGTGTGAAAGCAGCTGGACAAGTCATTGCTACATAGCAACCAACCAATTCAATTTATCAGCTTCAATGCATGCTGAATAGCTCTGAATGCAGTGGAGGATTTGGGACTTTCCCTGTAATTTACCAAGTATTACACAAACACTGTCCATGAAGGATGGACTTTCCCTGTAATTAACCACGTATTACATCAACACTGCCCATGAATATCTGGCAAACAATCACGTTCATTACAGAATCAGTGCACGTAACTTATGCTGTTACAGATATGTTATTGGTTTCATTTCACTTAGTTAAAGGTAGGTATTCTGATCTGGTGAAAAATTAACATTTACTTTTTCCATATTAAAACAAAGGGTCATTACCTACATAAAGCAATTGTCAAGTTTCATTTGCATACCTTGAGCCAAATTAATGCTACAGACAAAAATGTGTCTGAGACTGACCCATAGAAACCTATAGGATATTTATTCTTGTTTTTAAAAAAAATTCCATTAATTCAGCAATTTTTAGACCATATCTCTTCAACAACACATAATATGGGCGTGAAAATTTACAGGGGTTATGAGAAAAATATGGGCTTTCATCTGGTATCAAAATCTCCAATTTGATTTTTTGAGTGAAAGTGATCGGAACACACACAACGAATTACCCTGTTTAGTTGTTTGATTTTCACAGTTTGCAAAACGGATAACTATTGTGCATTTAACAAAAACTTCAGCATGTCTACTTCTGAATGAAACCTTTTCAGTGTTCAACCAAGCAAATCCAGCAAAGTGTATATTGTCTGGCAATATATGATTTGATTCAGTATGGCCGAAAACATACTCGGCCTCCATAATTTTCGCTACCAAACATTTGGACGTGACGTCAAAATGACGAGTGACTCCAAACAAAATAACTTCAACACCGAGTTGAGACCAAATAAAATTTCACGCTAGATTGCACATGCTATTGAATTGCCATATACATTGGCCTAAATGTTTGCTACCCATTCATACTTTAAGTTTATGGCAAATATTTGGTGATGTCACGACCAAATGTTTAGTAGGAAAAAATTTGTTGGAGGCCGAGTATGATTTCGCCCTATGTGAACATCTAGATTTGATAAACATGTGCACTACAGAATAACTTATGCTGTTATAGTTATGTTATTGATTTTACTCTATTCTGTAAAATCCTCAATCTTTTCAAATTTTAATGTATCATCATTATCAAAAGCAAGTAGTCAACTGAACATACCCTCAACACTAATCAACCACTAGTGGTTTTTATTTGATAACCATGCTTACATCACCTCACTAGTACCTCAAGTGTAGGTATCAAGTTTCACAAGGTGGGCTATCAACAATATCCCTGAAGGCAGGCGCCATTCTTAACCAGTCTTTGATTGTGTGATAATCTGCAATCAGCCAGGTCAAACCATTCTTCATATATGCCACCATAACACAGATTACAGTTTCTTTAATGGGGTCGTCTGCATCACTGTTACCATAACAACCATGATTAGAATCATCAAGACACAATTTTTATTTGCCTACAAGGAGCAAATCTGACTTAATGTATCATTACAGGTTATTTATGTCATTCTAGCTTGTCGGCTGACAGGTGAAAAAAAAAATCATTTATGGTACTATATATGCTGAATATATTGAGTACATATGGCTTTACTTCAAGAAAGGACTTATTTAAATAAACAAAGTAGGATTGATTGAAATGTAAAAATGTGATGTGATCGGAGAAAACCTTCCACATGTTTGAATCTACATGTTAACTATAACTTCAAATGTCTGCAAAATGTGACCATCCATCCCAAACCAGCTGTAAATGCAGCCTCTTGTCATTTTCACCTTTTCAAATATTTGCAAAGACCATGTTATAAGGATTAAAATGACACCTCAATGAACTTCACTTGATTTCCAGAAATCAATTTATGGTTCGTCAAAGTTTGTCAGGGAAAAGTATAACTAAGATAAACACATTTAAAGATCAGTAAGCCCTATATTTTCTGTTGATTGTCTTAAAAATATGCAGACTTATTTCATATGTGTTATCATTTTCTTGAAATGAAACTGTGCTGGTGTTTTGTAGTTAGCTCAAGGATTGTGAATCTGTCAAAAAATCAATTTTGGATAATTACAACTTTGAAATGTATTTTCACCTGTAGCGCAAAAATGAAGTTTCTTGCATTTACGGCTCATACAGGCTGGACAGCCACAATGTTTTTAACATTAATTCAATGTAAGTGATTATTGCTTTTTTATATTCTACCATATGCATCTCTTTTATTTCATTTTTGTCAAGAGTCAAAATTTTAAAAATTGGCTCAACATTCTGAATATGTAATACTTGAATTAAATAGTAAACTTTCAACTTCTTGTTTTCTTTGTTTGTTTACCTCGGTTGGTCTGTGACGGACACATGCCATTAGATCCATGATGAACTCATGGTCTCTTCCAAGCCAGAAGTGGCTAATCTATGCATGCTGGCCAATGCATCTTTAAAAAGATGCCGAAAATAGAAAAGATAGCAAGAAAAAGAGAAAGAGAAAGATGGCCACTCCCTACACAATTGTACAATTTACTCTTAGCCCTTACTTCGTGAGAAAAGAAATCAGGAATTCTAATCTCAGCTTAGATCCATAACAATTAAACTAAAAAATTTGCAAAAAAGCTAATTTGTCATGGCGTTGATGTTCCACTTCTAGTGGGACATTAACACTCTTATGTACCATGTTCAAACACGTTTGAAGCATTAAGAAAAAGGATGTTAGCTGTTTGATGTACTACAATTTACGCAATTAAAAGTAAATATCACATTCACCTCTAAAAGGTGTCTTTCCAATACTTCTCTACAGATCTGCTCTGATAGCAACCACGTTCTGTTAATTGGGTGACTTTTTGATGTGTCTGTGCTGGCTTTGGGAGCATATATCATAACTACATCTAACATACTTGTAGGAATTGGTTTCAACAGATCCTCAATATACAAAGTCTACCAAGTGACATGTTAAGGAAACAAAACTTGATCGAGTCTGCTAAAAGTAGCACCACTGTGGATTTCATAAAAGCTTTAGGTGTCAGAACAAGTGTTATCACTAAAATAGAATCCTCCTATTAACCACATCACTCCTCTCCTTCTTGGTGACATTAGACCTACTTTATAGCAAGAAAAACAAAGTTAACCATCCTAATCCTGACATAATGGCTGCTTGATGAGATCTATTTGAAGTAGGTCTCATGTTTTTCATGGGTTTTCAACTCTGCCCTCAGGCAGAAAATTCCATATATCTCAACAAATATCTATGTGTTTCTAACACATTTGTCTCTTTTGGAATCTCTTGTATTGGATTTCATATCATTCCTATCCTGATGCAACATCACAAAAGACATTCTCATGTTTTCTTAATGTTTAACCATTTAGTGATAGTTTCAGATGTAACCTTTTATGTTGTTCATCTGTTAGCGGGGTGTTCAGTAAGTTCCTGGTCTGAGGTACAAGTGCAGTTGTTATTTATATGTTATGTAGACCAACTTAATTGATGAATGTTTGTAAAGTTTTTTAGCAAATATCTGCTTTTTTACGGAAACTTAAAACTTGCCAGTTAAGAGGTTTCTGAGAAATTATTTTTTGACTTAAAACTGAAATTACATATAACTGACATGCCTCAAAATCTGTCTCCATGACAATACATCCAAAGAATTCAACCAAGAAAGGGTGTCAAGACTTGAAATAGATGACTCTTTAAGTAGTAAGACAATATATTGGGCTGCAACAATATCAGAGAGAAGATGGATAAGGGAGTTCTTGGTATCACAGCATTTATCTTTTATCGATTGTAAATGCTTAATGGTAAACTTTAGAAACCTCTAAAAAGCAAGTTAATCCAAATATTCATCAATTGAGTTGACCTACATAACATTTCAATAAAATTGCTAGTGCATCTCCTCGAACGTATTGGATACCCCTCGTACAAGTTCTGCTTTTTAGTTTAAAAATATGTAGCATACTTGCAGAGTAAAATTGGACACGCTGAATTTCTGATAAATGTGACCTATATTGTGTTTATAGATATACAAACAAAATTCAAACAGTGAAGATTAACATATAAAATGCTGTATATATTAAATTTGAGGGTATTCTCTTTGCAAATGGTTACTAGCAAGCAAGCCCGTAGCCAGGGGGGTGCGGTGGGGGCGTAGCACCCCCCAAATTTGACAATGTACAAAAAAAGGTCCACAAAAAATCCCTAAATACCCACCAAAAGAGGACCTAAAGCACCAAAACATGTAAATGGAAGGCCGTTTTTACCAAAATACTAAACAAACTGCTTGAAAAACTACTGAAAACCCTTTTTTTTTTTTTTTTTTTTGCTTGTCACTTTGTCAAAACCACTAAAATTAGTTTTGGGTCAACCAAAATGAAAATTTTTCCTCCAAAAGGTCCACTTTTTGAAAATCCGCACTCCCCTTGAAAAAATCCTGGCTACGGGCCTGCTAGCAAGGATTTTATTTCCGGTATTAGATAATTGCTTAAATTGTACATCTCTTGTGAAATTTGTCTTAACAGTATTGTGAAGAAGAATATAATAAGTATTGCAAAAATCTTGTAATATGTGACCATCCACCACAAACCTTCAGTAATGTTGGCCCTGGTCAATTTTGTTTTAATTTATAATCAAATAGGACATATTTTCAGCTGTAAGATGATACTTGTTTCAGGTTCCTATATTTTGGAATTGAAATGAAAACTGATATTTTGCAAAATGTTAAAGCACAAACATTTCAAATGTGTAAAAATCTTGACTTTGTCAGAATATGATTTTTATTTGATGTTTTGCCCCAAAAGGAGCTGACTTTACTGGCGGTTCATGGTGGTTGGTCACATATTATTCCAACCAAAATGATTAAATCCCAATCAAATATTTACTGACACACTGGAGTAATCTGGTAATTTGCTACATTTATGCATTTACCACATTTGACAATGTTCTGTCCTAAGATTGTACACCAACCCAAATAAGCCACTGGCATTTTTTAGTACCAAACTCAGTCCAAAAAGAGATCCCATCTCTGTCTGCTCACTGGCACCTCAAGTGCAGGTATTAAGTTTCCCCAAGATGGGCTATCAACAATATCCCTGTAGGGCAATCGCCATTCTTTACCAGTCTTTGCTTGTGTGATAATTTACCATCACCCAGGTCAAACCAAGCTTCACTTGTGCCGCCATTATACCGATTCTTGATGATGGAATGGATGGGATGGATGGAATTCTGATGAGATGTGTATCACCATATCCATGGTAACCATCATCAAGAGAGATTAATTATCTGTCTTTGAGGTGCAACTCTGATAAGTATCATTGTTTGGTTATTTTTGTAAATATATACCTCATGAATAAGCAACAAAAACATGAAATTGTTCATCGGCAAAGTGCAAACAAGTTACCATGAAATACGCAATATCATGTCCAGGCCAATCATCAAAATAAATATTAATTTTTTGACTGTACATTGCCTTACCATTGGTGTTATTTCATACCAGGGGGCTAAAAATAGTCACAATACTTTGATAAATGTTTCAATCATAGTGAATGATAATTTTTCAAACACGTGGAAGAAAGGATATTTATTAATTTAAAGGGATTGTAATGTGGCAAACAGTTGAATTGGATGGGTAAATATGGTAAGAAGACATCTTGATTAATGGTATCATTTATATCAAGTGTAAAAGTCCCTACCTCCCTTCCCCCCCCCCCTCCAAAAAAAGGGTTAGTGGGTAACACATTGATATACTTTTTGATCATATTCGTTTTCAGTATGCCTTCCCTACCTATTTCAATATTGATACCGTTGATGTTTTCTACAAAATGTAAGTAAACACTCTTGGTACAAGTAGCAATTCCTCCCATTCGTGTAAGCCCTAATAAACATGGTTATCAAAATTACACTGACTAGGAATAAGCTGTTCTATTGTCTGACAAACACGAGTTTGGAATTCAATTGAGGCAGCAATGCCACTAGTGATTATTATTGTATTTCTACTTAAGCAAAAACAGTTTTTCATGTTAGTTTTCCATTGCTTTCTTAACAGTTCCTCTTATGGTAATGTAGTTAGTTTATGAGTGTGCTTTTAACCAAAGGCAAATCTATCATATAGATGTAATTATTATAACAATTTCTTGTTCTTATCTTCTTTATCAATGACATTAGTCCTACTTTAAACAAAAGAAAGCTCTCATAATCGAGTAGTTGATATTTATTAAGCCTGCCAGACAGAGGTGTGTGTAAACATTGTGAGTGGGTTATACTTGCGACTTGTCACTATCAGGAACAGTCTTCTTCATTTCAAGATAACAGTTCATATTGCACATTCTCTTCTTACCAGCGAGGCTTCAATTCCATACAACTTCCTTCCTTTTCTTGATGATACCATGTGCTCAGATAACATTTCAGCTTTTTCTCAATGATAGCATATGACGTACCTAGATTCTTTCCTGAAATAGGCAGTTCATTTGTACGGCATAATTTGTAAATATGGATCTTTCCTTAGAAAGGAATCACTAGCTTGCAGATTAGTGTTAGATTTCATGTCATTTCCTTCTCTGTATGTGCGAATAAGATCAAATAACACATTTTACAAGCACCAGACACAGTGTATAATTTCAATGACATTGCTAAACATTAACCTTTCTTCAGAATCAGTTACAAATTTTTTATGTTTTTTATGTATTTCTGATGAGAAAATAACTCATATATTCAAAATTACCTGACTTCTGTGAAAATATCAAAAATCAAATCTCTATTAAAGCCTGTTAAAGGCATAATATAACATTTTGAGACATAAGTGACTCAACTTTGAGTCCAATGTGTAATGTTTGTTTGTTTTATTCCACTCTGGTTTGTTAACTATACTATAAAAGGCTTAGCATTTTACTTTGATTGTGTTTTTAGGAAAGAATATACAGACAAAATTGATATAGCACTGCTTAATTAATATTCAACAACATTTTGCCGACAAATCTTATACTATGTTGTTAGTATATTGATGGCGATACACAATAGCACCCGGGAATAGTACACCATACAATTTTCATTTCAATTTTTTGATCAAACATGGCAGATAATTATTATCATATGAAAAGTAAGCATGTTAGTATAACTAATGGCTGAAGTCAAAAACCCGCCACATGTTATCCTATCTGCCCATTCTAGTATGTTTGGCGTCATATCAATTTACACTTCAACATAATCTTTATGTCTTGCACAGATGTACATTGTGATCATTAAGCTTAACCACTTTCAAACCAAACATTGGCGTAAGTAAATGCACGTCGTAAGCAATATGCATCATTTAAAGCAATGTGGTTCTTTATTTCCTTTTGAATCTTAGCTGTTTGTACGATTTGGAATCACAGAATTTGTTGAAATCAAATATTATATTTTGTTGCATCGATTTCAGTTGATTAGTGGATTGTGATTACATATAAGTAGTATTTGAGTTATTTTCTATTTTTTGAGATTTTTGTTTGAACAAATTATGTTGGCAACACACTTCTATGTATTTTTGACATCATATTTTCATAATCAAAATTTAAGATTTTATTTTGTGATATAATATTAGTTGGTGCACTATAAACCCAGGACTCAAAGCACTAAAAATGTCGACTATTTCTCAACATAATCGACAGAAGGAAGAACACACACCCTGTATTTAGATATGGCATCAATCTGGTGGCAGTGCTTTATTATGTAAGCAAATCAAGTATGTCTCGTATAAATTCATAGTTCAAGCAATCGTTAAAGTGTTAAAATGACGCGCCTCCTGTCACCTACGACTTTTGATTTTTTTAGCTTATTGGATTTGCTTTTTGTAGATATTAATACCCTTTAAACAATTTGGTTTAAATATGCTTACTTTTTTTGTTATGGCCATTTGTTGATCAAATTCGGGATCCCTAATTTGATTCCACATGTATTAGTATAGGGAAGCACACATGCTTTTTATCCATTTTTTGTGACAAAACAAGTTTTTGGCAAAATACCACTTGAAATCGCTTCTAGATAGTCACATTCCGTCACTTTAGGCTGTTTTTACTCAAAACCATTTCTGATCAAAATCTTATAGTATTGCTTTATTTAACATTATCAAGATATTAAAAAACAAATATAGCTAAGTCTTGAACACCAAGACAAAAACATTTTGCTTTAAAAATATACCATAAACAATTTTGGGCTATTGCCATCAAGATCGAACCATTCACCTGCAAGGTTAGTATTTATTCAAGTAGATATTCAAACACGCTACCGAATTGTTCATCACAAATCAAAAACGATGCATCCATGTGTTTGCATATTTTAATTATGCTCGGTGGCTTTAAACAATTCTGTAGCGTGTTTGAATACCTTTCAACAACAAAAATATTCCTGAAAATTTATGAATAGAGAATTAAATTAAATGTTTTCAATTTAACAGATATCAATATATCTATATAATATATATTTCATACCAAAATGTGAACCATAGTGCTACATTTTTAATGTTTGTTGCTTTGCCATTTTCAGCTGTTCCCATGCACCAGACATTGCACATCAAGTTCCTGACACGCATGAACAGTGCGCCTACTTATGTGTACTGCTTAAAGGCATACGCTGTGCCGTGCGTGATGCACGTATTTGAATATCAATTGTGGGTTCATCATAAATCAACAACAGCGCGCTCCCATATAAGAAGATACGGTGACTTGTTAAAATCTCCAAGAAATACATTAGGAATAAACTCAGGAATAGGCAAGTTTGGCGCTTTCCCCTACAATGTTTTTCATTTATGTGGCTCATTGTAAGGACTAGTTGAGAACCCCTGGTATAGGTTATAGGGTTGAAGGTTAGGGTTAGGGTTAGAATTGGAGTTACAGAATTATGGTTAACATCAAATGTTCCCATCTCTATCGAACCTGCATTTAGCCCATATTTAAATGCCTGTTTCTTGTTTGTGCAGGGCTACATTTATCATTTAATTATCTGTCTTGTAGAAGAATGTATATTCAAGTTGATACAATATCATCTCTAGATGTTCATCCTTGACATTTCTACAAAGAAAAAAGAACTTAATGTAATTACACATCTTAATGTCATAATGCCAGACAATGTGGCGGGAACCTTAGATATATTTCAGATACTATCAGCAACACAACGTGTTACTACAAATTAAAATGGTAATATGCTAAGATATATTTCACAGTATTGATCAATTTCCCCAATCGACTAGTCATTCTGAGCTGTCTTATCAATGCTATACTTGATGCTTATATCCAGTTTTTTTTTCATATTAGAAGACCATACAGATTAACAAATAATTTATTTCTATTTCATGAACCATGTTGAATTTTCCATTTTTTATCTAACCATGATTGCCCAAGTATGCCTCATGGATACAGCTTAATTAGCTCCATGTGTTTTGTGTATGTCATCATTATGTTATTAGAAACAAGTGTTATGGGGCACTAGATTTACCAAATTGTTTTTTGAAATCATCATGCTCATTTAATCCTACTTGTTTGTTTATAAGTAAAGGGGGGCATCCTGCATAACTACATCTCTCTTTCAAAATTACTTGGTCAGATTCCACAACTGTACTTTAGTTGAGAACATATCTTGGCGAGGGTCATCATCAAAGAACTAGGAGACAATTTCTTAAAAGGGGGGCAAAAATCAAAAACAGATAGTCCAATAGCTATGAGAGTTTGTACTATTGGCAACTTTCATCCTTGTCTAATACAAAGATCTCATTTTGAAGAATTTCAACTCAAGTTGTCTTGTATTTTGTCCTCAAGCATAACAGCTCAGGTTTACAGAATATGCATAGGAGAACAACAAATGATCACTGCATGTTTTAATAGCCTTAGTGGATTTGAAAACATGTGTCCTTGAAAAAATCTCATGCTTACACATAGTGCTAGGCCCTTAAGGAACAATGGATAGGACCGCACACACTGCATGACCTAATCTATGAACTGTTCTTTATCTGACATCACAGGAAACAAGCATCACAGTGTATTGAAAATACAACATCAAAGTACTTATGAGGCTGATAATAGCTAGCACAATGTATATTCAAGCCATTTTTATGCACTACTTTTCTTTCTTGATTTACAACTCACTCAAGCACAAACACATTCAAATAATATTTATTTCATTTCTCTGTAACACATTAGCATAATTGGTAATGACTTGCTTTAGGTAAACAAAGCCAGATATATGAACCCATCTCTTCTCCACATATTTTGCAAAACACAACAAAACATGTTTACATCTTGTATCTCATAAACTCTACTATAGCCACAGGAAACAGGCCATATAAACAGGAGATTTTCCACACCAGGAGACTTGACTTGGTAAGCAGTTATTTACACTGTGTACCTTCTGTTTACTCAGAATCCATTCTTGCTACCCAAGTGGATTGATTCAAATTATACTGTACTGTTATTGCTATAAACCACTATTTGTCTGTTCTGCAAGTCAAGAAACAGGCCATGTTAATGGTACTGGACTCAATCTATTTCCACATCAGTAAATATTGTTATACACCCCAACTAACACAGTTAGGTTAACCGAGGAAATCACATCATTTTGGGAGCAGCACGCAGCAATAAAATGTGTATTTTGATAAACAACTAAAACACAACAGATACCAGACTATGGAAGAACTGATTACTCAATTGCCAAAATGATGTTACTTGCATATTGTAAATTCCTTACTAGTAAGAGGCACAGACCTTGCAAAAGTGTTTTCACAGTGTCTGTTGTGATTATCTCAGAGTCGTAAAAAAAAAAAACCTTCATGTGCGCAATCTCAAGCTAAAAATGTTTGCCACAAGGTCGACTAGCAGATGTCACTGATAACCTTGTTGTTTGGTAAACAGTTGGATTGAATTCACTTCAGCAAAGATGACCTATCAAGGTACTTTGTACCCTACCCATGATTTCTACCATCAGATAAATTAAATTACTGTTTTTCAGATCATTTTTGGCACATCAACCAAATCTCATCAATTTGAAGTCAGAATGTATCAAATTCGCCAACAAGCAAGTAAGCAGAACTGTTCATTTTAAAACAATTCCTCTGATTTTAATTCTTGCTTTCCTGAATGACACACTGAAGGTACAACCACAAACACCATGAATATACACTGAGAGTAGCCGGGATGAATAACACTAGGATTCGCTCCACAGCGAGGTCTATATCCATGATACTTAGTTTGTGTGCCAAAAATCATCAGAAAAAACATAATTTAATTCATCTGTAAGCATGTAGAAATCATGGGTAGGAACTTATGACATCGAGTTTAGATGGGTACCTACTGCAGCTTCACACTACAATGCAAGTGACACATACCCTGAAAGGAAGTCCCCTAAACTAAGCCCCCTAAATGAAGCTACCATTCAAACTCAACATACATTTTCCAGATAAAACCTAAATTTTGAGACCATCAAAAATGAATTAAATTCTGAAATATTTCACTATTGTATATCCAACAATAAAATCCAGTTGTAACTCCAACAGTAATTATACATCAACAATTAAAAACTTTCAACAATAACATAGCTATAACTATACAATCTACTACAACTTTATTTATAACTATAACTCACACTCATAAAATACATTAATTTGCTTGCTTGGAGGATTGTTTGCTGATAGTAACTACCAGTTTCAGCTGCTGGGTAAAAAAAACTTTGGACTTTCAGAACTTGTCTTTTAAAAATACCCGATTTATGCTGAATTTAAGTAGCCCTTCTCATAATGTTCATGAGCACTGTAGGTGCAAATTGTGTAGATTTATTTGTACTAAAAAGCACTCCTCAAGACCAGTTTAGGTGTATAACGGTGCTTACCTCAAAAGCTCTACATATGTAACATACTTGGACACAATCATTGTACAATAAGTGCAACCTCTTTTGAGCAGATGAGGCAATTCTTGTTTTGTTCATATAAGATTTTGACTTCATTTAAGGGGGACAGCACGTTACTCAATTTATTTTACGTTTTTGAAAGTTTATTTTGTACCATAACTTTTTAACAAAGTGCTAAAAGTATACATTTCCAGAAAGGAATTTTCTCAAGGAACATAATGGTGATGTTGATTTTTGACCAAAAATCACTTTTCTTGAGAAAATTGCAAAAGCACATTTTTTTGCCCATTTGGTCTTCCAGAGAAGCTAAAGATAACAATTCTTTTAAATACTTCTGAATTGGAATTTTAATTTAAAACACCCATTCAGATGTTGCGTCATTTTTATTTTGAGGATTTTGAACAATTTTTTGAATTTCATGCCAAATAAGGTCAAAGACCAAAAATGGAAAAAAGTACAGGCAAGAGTATGCAATTGCATGATGCACTACATGATATGCAGAGTCCAAATAGCAAATGAAAGACATGAACATGATTAATGAAAGTATTGAAGTTAATACCATCTAGCCTAATTCCATTGGCTGTTTAATCTTGAACTTCATACAGAGTATATGAATAAAGCATACAGCTTTTAAGCCAGAATATTTGTGTACTATAAAAAACAATCAATAATAGTCCACTTACATTTACAAAACAGGTCCATTTGGGAAATCAAATAATATTAAAAGGCTTATTGGACAATTCGCAGGGCAATATTCATTGACAAACAGACTGCTAGGCAGATATAAACACTCTTTATGTCAGTCAGCAGCTAACATCTGGAGTAATCTGACAAAAATCTATACAGTAATGGAAGGATTTCAGTCAACAAGTTGATAGGCCTTGACAGGTGGAAAATCTAACTGCATGTATTATTTCTACAGATACAGATATTTACAAAATATTTACTTCCAAGATGTTTGAAAACGTAATTCTTTTATTAATGTGTCTTCTAGTCTACATGTGATTTTTTAAATAAATTATTAAATCCGATTTAAATAAAAAGATTTTATGAAACAGTGGGAGTGCAAGAATTAAATTATCGATTTAAACATACCACTACGAAAAAATTGTGTTTTAAGAATTTTGAAATTCAAGTTTTGAAAATTGTATAAAAATTTATTGACAAAATTAGGAATGCTCTCTTTCTTTTTCATCACAATTACTGACATCATTGATAATTTTAGAATGTTTTTGCTGGTTTACAAAGTATTTCATTCATATTATGTGCATGTATAACTATGAATTCATTTTCGTTAGAAAAAAGTATGATTTTCCAAATTAAAATTAGGTATATTGTTTAAAAAAACACACTTTTGAAACAAAAATATTCCCACATAACTTTTTTCCAAAAAACAAAATGTCAAAAAGTGTTCATCAGCTCCAAGATTGATTTGCCTTCTTTGGTCTTTTGACCAAAGTTGAAACCTGAATACCAGCATTCAAATGTGGGCCACAATGGCAAAATGATGCAGTTATCAGCTCGTACATGCTGCTCATTGTAGCATATCTGATACTACTAGTATACATCAGATATGCTATATACTACGGGTTACAAGTAGGAGACGACAAATGCATCCTTTTGCCGTGGTGCCGACGGCCCACAAATATGAATTATCATCGTTAAACCTGAAGCAAGTAGACAGTAATTAGGTGATATCAATACTCATAATACAATGTTTACACAATGCATTAAATCAAATTACACTGTCTAACCCACTATCTACTAAAAAGCAATATAATTCATGTCAATCTATATTATACGTACATTAATGGAACAATTTATATGGTTTACCAGTGTGAACAAGTTGCATGGAAATTGAATGGCGATATGCTCAAATTTAACTACCAATGAATTTTTAAATTCTTTTGTAGAATAAGTTCTATTTAACATGAAAATGCTTTAAAATTTTCTCTGATTTTTATAGGTTGCTCCGAAAATTGATTTTAAAGTTAATATACATGAATTCATATACTATATATATATACAACATGAATTCCCTTATGGTATGTAAATTCATTTACCATGTTCAAAGTAAGTGAATTACGAGCTTTCCTCATCCGAGTTTGAGAAGGAAGCTAAAACTAGGCATGTTTTAATATCAACCACTCCGTTGATGTAGTTACAATTTATATCTGTGTTTTAATTTGCATTTTCTGAATAAGTTAAAGTAATGAAGTATTATAACAATACATTTCATGTGCAAATGAGTTCTAATTGAAATCCATTATAATCTTATCGTCCATAGCCTTGTTGATAAGTTCAACTCATCTATTCAATCTCATTATAAGTGCACATAAATCAACAAACTTGGGTAATAGGTAATCAACATCTATATACTGATTGGTTTAGGCCAAAAAAATGTGGCATTAGATTTTTGATTTTTGTTTGTTTTTAAAAAATCCAAGATGGCTGTCAATTATTATGTGGCAATTATTCATAAACAAACAATTACAAGAAGTACCGGCTCTCAATATTCATACGTGTCTTTTGAAAGTTTATGCACTGATTTAACTTTCC
>JXSR01S074676.1:46146-59653 GCA_000969725.1 Ophiothrix spiculata | reverse complement strand
AGGGGCAATACATGATCCACATTCTCATCCCCAAGGTCATAGCTGTTAGAATTCAGATATTTTTCCTAATCCTAAACTAATATGTTACAAATCTGCAACTGTTCTTGCAAATTTTCTAAATCATGTGGGGGTTCCGGCAAAAATTAAAACACAATAGGGCAATTTCACGGTAACGGAAGGACAATCACAGACTTTTTTTGTATTTCAAACACATACATTGCCAAAATTGAATTGGATAAAATAAAACTAATTCCATATTTAGTTGAGTATACCTGAAAGAATTCATATTCAACACAAATTTTTTCATAAAAATCCCTCTGTCGCAAAATATGCATATTAATGAGGTCGGTCACGGAAGGACAGCAAAACGGACAGTTTTTCACCTTGAGTACATTTTTGAAAAATGTTATGAAATTTATGAAGAAATTTTATTTCAAAGTTACTGAATGCATTGTTTGGTTTTTCTGCAATAGTTTGCTACATTCCACTTCAAAATATTCCCTACGGTTATGTTTTAACAATACGAAATGCGAAGGGATCATGGTCACGGAAGGACAATTTGTCCGCTGATTTTTGGGTGCATTGAACCGTAAAGCCTGGTCAGGATTAACAAAAAATACAACCTCATGTGTAAATTTGATCCTTATTTAAGCCATTTAGAACAATAACACCCCAGTTCACAACCAAGAATGGGTTGAAAAAATTAAATAAAACTTACTACTTTTCATTATGAAAAAATGAAAAAAAAAGGGTTTTTAAAGATATTTCATAGACATTTTTGTTCAGTCTTTTCAAAATTAGGTTCATTTTAAAAAGCTTCAAAATAGCTTTCTTTTGATACCAAGTATATGGTGGTAGCATTTTTCATTGAATAGTTACATCCTTTTTTCAATATTTTTCTCATGTCCACTTTTTCGTGAAAATGGCCAATAGTATATATGAAGACTCTCAAAAGGCTTTCAAGATAAGAACTTTTTTCAGAAATGCAACTGTATTTTCTGGCAGAAAATGTTGGCCCAAACACAATCAATTGCTTTTTGGGCTGCCATTTTGAAACGTTTGTCTGGTTTTCAAAATGTTTGCTGTATTTTTTTAGATACTTTATCTATTAACTTACGTTCATATACAATTCCTTTGCGAAAGCTCTTTTCTGATGTTGGGTCCATATGGCCCCTTCCCTTGACCATAAAAATAAAAGTAGCCAAGCATTAAATCTGATTATTTTTGTTGTTTTAGCACATTCTTTGCCTGCAGATGATTTACAGTGGGTATGTTAGAAAATAAAAATCAAGCAGTAAGTATTTGTGAAATTTTGATCAAAACCTTTAGGAAAGCCAAAAACTAGAATTTTGTTTTGCATGTTGACCTTGAGTATAAGGATATTCTCTAAAAAACTGAACTGACGCTAAGATTTTAAGTTTTGTTTATGAAGCATTGCTTTTACATCACAGTTTACAAATAAAGCAAAAGAAATTTCAAATTTATATGAATATGCTGATAAAACCAATTTTGAGGTTTCAGCTCTTGAGAGCAGTATTTTACACTGTAGCCAATAATAATTAATAATGAAAGAAAATCTGAATATTTTGAAATATAGGAGATGAATTTGACAAAGAAACACTGCATGCTGCCATTATACTGCTAGCACTTCAAATGATATGAAAATCTTGTAATGTTTGGGAAAGAGTAAAGGGATGATGATGAACTTGTCCAATGTCCCTTTAACATATATATATGTTGGCCTGTAGCATTTCAAGAGAAATATGATAGTAAAGGTTGTGTACCAGTCAACATGCGCATTGTTAATGCAACCTTTTTGTGATACCCTTTTAGTTTCCATATTTGGCATATAGGACAATTGGATTATATCCATTGGTTACATGTTGTGTCATTTCGTCATATTGGACAACTCTAATCAATGGAATAAATGCCACTGGAAAGGTAGAGCAAACTGGTTCTATTTTTGAGTAAGAAATACTGAGGTAAGAAAAATAAAAATAACTCAATAAAATAAAATCAATCAATCAATCAGTCAATGTGATATTTTGACACAAAATAATTTCTCCTGTTATACATATAACTAATATGATGCTTTCATATGTGTGTCATGCAGCAGATACAATTTTGCAGAAACTTGTTGCTTTCAGTTGTCATAGACAAAGTCACATGTAGCTGCAATAATCGAATGACAAACTGTTGTTGCATGGCAAGGCTTCTCAAACTGAAATAAAATATTCAACTTGCAAAGTAAAAAAACTGCAAAGCTATAAAACTGCAAAGCCACAATAGTGCGAAATGAAACAAGCCACAGAGTTACAAAGCTACAATCGTTATGAAAGCAGCACAAATGTGATTTCCAACCCTCTTGCATTGAGCCGACAACATATATTGATTGAAGTCCACACAATCACAACAATCAAGCCTCTAAGAACCTTGATGGTAGAGTGCGTGACTATGCATTTATGTTGTTGTATTAAGGTTGCTAAACTCACACAGTCAAACACTAATCCTATTTCTTAAAGGAAGAACAAGAACAGTTACATTCAATATTCTTTTACAATTCAACCAAAAATCATAACAGCATACCAAATGAGTTAATAATAGCTACATTTCAACAAATACATTTTCAACTGAGTTCAATTCAACAAATTGATGTTGTTGCTGAATAAATAAGACACAATAATGTGATTGGAACCAACAAAAAATGCTACCAAACACAGCTGCGCCACATACACACGAGGCAAACTTGCTCATCGGTATTCAATATAGGTATGATGGCGGCTCGGTGAGCTACTTTGACAAATTAGATCTGGGTGCTCACAAATGTTGAGGTTTACCTTATCTACAATGTAATTAGGTTACCGCTAGCAATTTCTAAACATCAATGACAGACTTCTACACCTTATGTTATTAGTTTACCTGGTCTAGGATTTTATAGCATGCATTAACTTCTTTCTTTACAAACTTTGTTAATATTAATCAGATGACTGCACAAATTCAGCTAGAGTAAAAAAGAGAAAAGACTTCATATTACAAGATTGAGTGAAAACAGCTGGACAATAGTCATTGCTACACACAGCAACCAACCATAAGATATTTTAACACATAATCATTTCTCTTGCTATAAATGACTTATGCTGCTTTCATATGTGTGTTGTGTCGAAGCTTTGTTGCTGCACAACATATATTTTTGCAGACAATTGTTGCTTTCGGTTGTCATAGACAAAGTCACATGTTGCTGCTATAATCGAATGACAAAATGTTGTTGCACAATAAGGTTTTTCAGTGTTGAAATAAATTCAACCTCCAAAGCGACAAAGCTGCAAAGCTAGAAAGCTTCAATGGTGTGAAATGAAACAAGCCACAGAGTTACAAAGCTACAATCGTTATGAAAGCAGCAGAAATGTGATTTCCAACCCTCTTGCATTGAGCCGACAACATATATTGATTGAAGTCCAAGCAATCACAACAATCAAGCCTCTAAGAACCTTGATGGTAGAGTGCGTGACCATGCATTAATGTTGTTGTATTAAGGTTGCTAAACTCACACTGTCAAACACTAATCCTATTTCTTAAAGGAAGAGAACACACATGGGGTTGGTATTTAATAATGCAACATTTATATATAGTGGCTTTCATTCTATACTGATTGTTATCACTGAGCAAAGATTACTGTCACATCAAACTTCACTTTTAATGTAACTTTTTACATCATTTTGTGCAGTTCAGATCATCAAATCTTCTTCAAATTTCACCATCTTATGGATAAAATACTTAGGAATTACAGAAACATTTGTGTTGGAAGTGCTTGAATATAAAATTTGGTGTAAAAATATGCTGTTGTGATGGGAGTATTTTTATTCTGCTATTATTGCTAACATTGGAAGTCTGAATATTTACTAAAGTAATTCCTAAATAAGTACTTGTGCAACTATCTGTCAATAACTGACTATAATATGGGATGACCCAAACTGCATAAAATCATGATATTGCAAAATGTGTTAAGTTTTTTTAAAAGAAACTGTTGATCCAACTTTGAATATGTTCTTGTGGTGGACTAAATCAGTAATTTACTAAATATTACTCATATATACCAAAAATTGTGATAGTAGTGTGATACGTGTAAGCTAGCAAAAAATTACAGAGAACATGACATTTCTCTGGGAGTAAAAGGACTGTACCCTTAAACCCTCAGAAACAGGTGCATTACCAAAGCCCAGACTTGTGAATGATGAAGATAGCATTTTTGTAGCAAAAATTAAAACAAAGGTATTAAGCACACAAGCATAGAACAATTATAATGGGCTTGTGCCCTTACATGTCTGGAAACTCTAAACCTATGTAATTAATTTCACAACTATCAGGTGTTGCATGACTTTCTACCACCTCTAAAAACCTGTTACACTTTCGCATCCTTTTTAGTTGATATAAAATGTATCTTTCAATTGAGGAAACTAGTTAGTTACAATAAACAACTTGTTTGCAACTGCACGTGACAGTTCTCCCCTTGAGATTTGCCATCTATCACGCATGTTATTTTGGATGTTCATTTGGTTTGCGTCAACCAAGTCTCACATGACTTTGCTAGAAGGGTTTTCCGTCTGTATTTGCTCCCATTCACATGCATGGCTAGTAATACGAAGAGTTCAAACTCTGCATGCGTGAAATAGACTACTTGCTTGCAGTAGTTGGTGCTGGCTCGTGTTGCTGGATCTTAACATCAAATATTTACGAATGAGATAAAAACATGTTTTAGATGGACAAATAGGAGAGGGTTCTTGACCTATGTTGTCTGCTGGTGAGACATATAAAAAATGGCAGAAAATGCATTCAGTTAAATCAAGCGTAAAATTGACGAGAGCACAAAAGGCATTCAATGGCATTGCTTCTCATGTCATGTAATTGTTTAAGTTCAGTTGCTATTTTCAGGAAAAAAATAAAATCCATGGGAAAGGCAGTAACTCAACAAATTCAAAACATTTTAAATTTGGGCAGATGTCGAGACTTGAAATATAGGGCATCAAAATCAACCTTGTGCTTTGCAAGTCTCACAGGATATCAAATATGGCTGTTCAATCTCAGACATCTGTATCAAATTCAGAAAGAATGGCTGAATTTATGATTGTATGTGTAAATTGCCAATAAAAATGCTTCAAACACATAGTAACACTTGTTACCTTCTTTATTCCAATTTTTGTAATAATTATTTCACCAATTTTGCCATGGGGACCATGAGAGGGTATTCATGGTATAGTCTCAGATGGGGCATCCATTCAAACAGATATGACAGATTCATGGTCTAAGATCATTTCACTAATTTCTGCCAAATATCAGTTACCCTCCCCAAACCCCAGGTACAAATTTCACTACTACTCCCACCCCCTCGATTCCTTATCCTACTTTGATCATAGATTATAAAGTTGGTGTTTGTATGATTTAACATTAAGGAGTCAACATAATTTAGTTTTTCATCAACCCTCCAACCTCTTTCCATTAGAGATTCTATAACCACCACCTACTGAATATTGACTACAATCAGAATAGTCAACACTTGACCATATTGCATCCATGTCACTATTCTATTTCTGTCATTTTAAGTAACAGCATACCGCTTATTATAGGATACCCAACTGAATGCCACTGGCTGCTTTTATTCTTATTCTGTATTGGTTCTACAGGGAAAGTCTTGTTTGCCATCAATTTATGGGCAAAATAAAGCAAGGTTTTGTGAAGAATAGATAAGTAAAAGTGCAAAAGAGTTATTTGCTCAAGTTACACATTTTACAATTCAAACATCATGTTATGTGTAATTGCTGTAGCGTGCACTTTGAAACCAAGGTAATTATACTCTGATGCCAAAACAGAGAGTTTTTAGTGACACTACCTCTGAAAAGCAGCTTCCCAATAATAAAACTTGAAACACAAAAAGCAAAAAAACTAATAAAATTAAAACCTTTTCAATAAAATTTGCCTTATATTTGCAAAATGGAAGTAAACAGAATTGATTTTTCTGGTTATAATCTTGGGGCAAAATCAAATTTTGAAAATACTTTTGATCGCTAAATGGAACAAGAAATAGAAGCTAAGCACATGTTCATGGGATGGGTGCTGACACACAAAAACCAGTGTAGGGTCCCTCAAAAGGAACCACACGTCAATTACCAAAGGAGATGTCATGTATATATCCAAACTAACCCAAACTCAAATCTTAAATACACAAGGACATCTTTAACCCTTATGAAATGATTATTGCAAAAACACTTCAGATTTCGCTTGAGATGTAGTGGTGTGTAAAACAAAATGTTCTCTTTTATATAAATGGTTAATAGGGCAATGTTTCTACACTTTGTTGTATCAAGTTACAAATAGAGATGTATTATTACAAAGTCTATCTATATAATAAGCTTCATTTATAATACTATCCAAATACAGAAAATGTATACAAAGATGATCACTGAAATATTTATTACAGCATATTACCAGATAAAACAACAAGATTTTAGCATAAGTCCTGATAAATTTCAACCTCTAGTGGTTTTTAAATGATGAAGAGCCAATTATGAGTGAATTTATTTTATCATCAAAATTGGAAAAAAAAAGTAGGACTATCTGATGACCTTCCGATAGCTATGTTTGATAAATTTAGCTATTCTCTTTGAAGTGTTCAATAATTTATACTATCACAGTTCAATCTCTCCTGTTCTAGTTATGTATACTGCATATTATTGACTGTTTACCTTCCAAATGAAATGAAAACAGAGATGTATTCAATAAAATACTACATACTACGATGCATTTAGGCTTCTCGTGAGCCTTGCATTATTCAGGTAACTACTTATGAGTGATGCGAAACCAGATCAAACAATTTTTAGATGTGGAAACTCAATATGGCATGTTTTTCTGGTTTTCACTGAGAATTTCCAAATATAACAATATTTTCTGATTTTAAAAAGCATCTTTTTCTTAACTTACCATTAATTTTCATTTGATTCATGAAGAATAGTTAATTCAGTTTAATGTCCAATGAAATAGGCAATGGATTTATTTATCAACGGGAAAATAAACAGTGCACCCTGTGTAGAAATCTAAACCCTGTGAAGAGATTGTTATGACCTGCTGACTACATTTTTTTGCCAAGAAATTTGGCTAACTATTCGCTCATTCTCCATCTCCAGAAATCAAATCATAAAATCATCCTGTTCAGGCAGTCTTACCTTACCAACACTTTTGATGCAATAAATACTCTTACCTGCAGAAAGAACAATAAAAAGAGAAGAAAATAATGTTACTCATAACATGAGATTTAGCTGATCAATGTTCTTGAGCAAGATTGTGAATCTCAATTGCTATGGTGACACGGTGACTACCATACTCTTCTTGTTCCTGGTTTAAAAGTACCACTTCATGTAGCTGTGGTAAAATGGCATCATCCTAGCCACTCAATTTTAACATAAAAAGCACCCTTAAAAGATTTTCATTAGCTTTTAAAAGATGTTGCTACTTTTAAAAATGCCACAGTTAGTTTCTCTACAAAAGGGTCAAACATGTATTCATTTACGATCTTTTCAATTCAATTGTATAAGTCACTTAAAACAGAATACATCAAAGGGCAATTCAATAAAATAACCATATCAATCAGTTCTCATTCTAGTAAAAATTGTGCCTTTTCTTAACACATTAGATAAGAAGTTTAGGCACCACCATCTATGAAGTCAATAATAAGATTTTGGTTAAATTGCCATGTTAATCAGCCAATTTCCCCTTTGTAATTAAGTAGAGACTGAATGCCATTGCAAGCATTCATCTCCATGCCTATTTGTCTCCTGGCTGCCAGCGTCAATTTCACTCACAATTCAGATCCGTCTTTATACATTGTACTAATATCTTCTATTTAAAAGAAATTTCTGATCTGTCTTAAAGTTGGTATACTTTATTAATATAATTTACTTCAATTTAAAAATAAACTTTCATATATCATATGACTGATTTGTAATACTAATAAACTAATTTAATAATTTGAGATATTAGGATGTTTCTGTTAAACAAATTCATCAAATATTTTGTAATAATTATAAGCTTTCAAAATGTACACTTTGGAAACTGTGGATAAAATCATCATAGTAGAATGTTGCACATTTCCCTGAATCCCTGAACACAGGTTTGAATTTTATATATATTCTGATATCTCAATTTCACAATACAATTTACCAAACCTAAAATGTAATCTTGGCAATATCACCTAATGGCTGCCACTGTGTATATGTTTGCATCCATAAAGGGCTATAATACTCATGGGATTATCCAACCAGTCTGTTCACTGTTTTAAATGTTCATTTCAAATACACCAGCCGGGTAAGTTTAGCTACGCTTATATCACATGTTTTCAACATTATTACATCTTACATTGGATCAGGGCAAGATTGCTAAGGCATGCTTTGTTTATGCCCGAGTGACTACATATAGAAATTGACTTGGCGTGAAATATGCACTGCTAATGCGTGATCATCTTGCTTGTTTTTGACCCACGCATGGGTTGAGAGCAGCTTCTTTAAAGGTTTCATTGGCTTTTTAAAGACATTACTTTCAAAATGCCACAGTTGTCCTCTCTACAAAACGATCAAAAATACTTAATTTATGATCTTTTTCAATACAGTTGTAGAAGTCAATTACTATGTTACGGTATTCATAATTAAAGGTACTAATCAATTCAGGTTATAAAATGTATTAGGAAGACCTTTTAAAAATTGTGCCTTTTCTAAACTCATTAGATCAGAGGTTTAAGCACCTTCTTCTTTGATGTCAATAATAAGACTTTGGTTAAATTGCCAAGTTAATCAGCCAATTTCCCCTTTGTAATTAAGTAGAGACTGAATGCCATTGCAAGCATTCATCTCCATGCCTATTTGTCTCCTGGTTGCCAGCGTCAATTTCTCTCACAATTCTGATCTGTCTTTATACATCTTTTATTTTTATTTAAAAGAAATTTTTGTTCTGTCTTCAAGTTGGTATACTTTATTAATATAATTTATTTCAATTTAAATGAAAATTCATATAGCACATGACTGATTTGTAATACAGAAAAATTGATTTAATAATTGGAGATATTAGGATTTTTCTGTTGAAACAAATTCATTATACTTTAAAATAATTATTAGCTTACAAAATTGGAAACTGTGGATAAAATCATTAGAAGGTTGTATAAATCAGTTTATCTGGACTTACTTGTTTTGAGCGGCAACGTTGCGTGTCTCATCCAAGACATTCTCATGAAACTTTGCCGATCAAAACAAGTAAATCCAGATGAACTGATTTATACAATCTTATAATGATTGAATACCTGGATGAATCAAAATCTTCATAAATGTAGATAAAATCATCATAATAGAATGTTGCCCTTTTCCCTGCATCCCTAAACAGAGGTTTGAATGTTACATATTCTTATATCTCAATTTCACAATACAATTTAGCAAACCTAAATTACAATCTTTGCAAAATCACCTAATGGCCGCCAGTGTGTATATGTTTGCATCCATAAAGGGCTATAATACTCATGGGATTATCCAACCAGTCTGTTCACTGTTTTAAATGTTCATTTCCAATACACCAGCCGGGTAAGTTTAGCTACGCTTCCATCACATGTTTTCAACATTATTACATCTTACATTGGATCAGGACAAGATTGCTAAGGCATGCTTTGTTTATGCCTGAGTGACAACATATAGAAATTGACTTAACGTGAAATATGCACTGCTAATGCGTGATGATCTTGCTTGTTTTGAAAAGTTCAAAGTCACGCATGGGCTGAGAGCAGGAAGGTTTGAAAATTAAGGTGAGAGTATATCTAATACAGCAAAATGATATCAAATTAAAGTAGAGCAGAGAAAAATATTATGTAATCGTTCTACTACCGCATGATGACAAAATGAATATTTTGTTCACCTCACACAAATTTTGGACAAGTCAAAAGCTTAAGGGGACGCACATAGCGAAGCGAATAAGGTATGAATATCATTATTGATAATGCAAAATTATTTTTTCTTTTAATCTGTAACTTCTGATGTTTTACAACCCAAACATTGCTTTTTTTGACATATGCTATAACATAATCTAATATGTACTTTCATCTTATGTAGTGATCACTTCAAACTTATATTGTTCATGCCACAAGATAAATATCTAGTTTTTTAAAGCAATACTATACGATTTTGATATAAAATGGTTTACAGTAAAAACAACATAAAATGAAGGATTGTGACTATCTTAAAGTGTTTTCAAGTTCATTTTAGTCAAAAAAATTGTTTTGTCACTGAAAAATGTATAAAAAGCATAGCATGCTTTCCAATACTAACTACTACATGTGGAATTGAATTTGGGATCCCGAATTTAATTCAACAAATGGCTATAACAGAAAAAGTAAGCATACTTAAGCAAAATCATTTGGAGGGTATTAATATCTACCCTAAATAAACCACAATGGGCAAAAAAAATCAAAAGTCATGGGTGACAGGGAGCGATTCATTTTTAACACTATATAGTATTGCTTTAAGGAATCAACTGAAAATCTAACAATACTTGGTAGTTGACTGTCACTCTCTAATATAACATGTTTAAATCATCTGCAATTCACATTTCGTCCAATGCAACTTTCATGTATGATTCAAGTAGACATTAATCAAAATTATAAAATAATTAAATTACGCTAAAGGAAAAACACATTATTTAATTATTCAACTAAATATAAACTAAGACTCACAGATCAAATTTTCATATTCAACTTTTGTAAAAATATGCAAATGATGTAACAGATTTCCATTTGACAATATCTACATGTCAAAACCCAGATCAACAAAACCTGGTCCCATTTTCCATTAGTAAACACCATATTTTCCTGTACTCATTTTTCAATTTGTGCAATAGCTTAATGAAAGCAGACAGAAATCTCAGTATAGATTTGTCATCCATGTCAGCGCTTTATAACATGCGCTGTGATTGATTGATAACGCCCCAAGACAGCAGACAAAACCATCTCACAATCTTTTATGGCCAGTTACATCAGAGGGTCGGGGGACACAATAGACTTGATAACGCCCTAACACTGTAGAAAAAACATCTTACCATTCTTTATGGCCAGTTACATCAAAGGGTCAGGGGACACAGACTTGCTTCACTTTAACAGAGTCATTTACTCTTTCCATTTGCAATAAGCCAATTATATAAACAGTTTTTGTACACCCTATACTAGTTTAGTCAGTTACTCTCCATAATGGTAGGTCTAATAATCGGGCTTCTGTACAGACCAGTGTTCCTGCAAAGCCGTATGGTGCGCCATTGTCGCAGTAGCAAGGAAAATTGGCACTAAAGTTTTCTGAAAATATCTTAGGAATATGCTTATTTTAGCAAATTTTCAGTCTCAGCCAGCCAATTTTCTGCCTCAGCTCGTGGTTTTTTGGCGTAAGCATTTCTTCCACTTTGTCCAAATTATTTGAATTGGCGCAAACTCAAAATCCTTAGCGAAACACTAATACAGACTATAACTCGCATGAATTTGTAGGTACTTTATCTCATAATTTGCAATTTTTTTCATTTCAAATGGGTTCAAATATATGTTACAAATATCAGACTAATTACTGATTACAGAAAGTGTTTATGTATTTTTTTGAATTTTGTCTCAACACACTCAAATGTAGTGAAATTTAAAATCTGTCTCAACATTTTGTTCTAAAGAATCAAAAAAATTATGTTTTTTATCAATACCAATCTTTATGGACAAAAGGGCTCTATGTAATTCAACTGATATTCAGTATAATTGGACCTATTTATATAATCATACAACTCCGCTCTCGTTAATCTAGTAACAAATTACAAATCCTCCCTCTCAAAGTGGTGAGTGTTTCCTTCCCCATTGGACAAGTGCATCTATCATGTCAATATAAGGAGCCCAGGGATGTCCCAGCGAGATTGATGCTACGCCTCTAGTTTCACTTCAAATAGCTAGCCATACGACCATTATGTCGTCTGCTTCTAGCTGGTCATTAACCTGCTCCGTTATGGGATTTCATATTACTTGATAGTGTACAACATTTCACTCACTTCATAATTAACTCATAAATGTGCATAATGGAACTTTTCAATTCCAAATTTCAGATATTTTCAAGATGGTTTACTGATTTAATATTTCACAAATGAAATTTTCTGCCTTCACACAACTGCTATAACGAAAACCTCACACCATATATTGAATAAAGTACAGATATGAAACAGGACTATTTGCACTCTAAAAAATATGTCTAAGTTAGGGGATTGCACCACACATGGACTGACGCTACGCAAGTATGCAGTAATCTAAAACTGCATCTTGGTAGCGCACTAGTATTACAACACAATACGCATCTTACAATTTTCAACCAATGCGTATGTACGCATGCACTAGCGCTTGATTGTTTGATAGTTGCATTTCTCAGTTAAAGTACCCTTACATTGAAGGAATATGCCTCAAACCTATCTAAGCAATGTTCTCAAATTCTACATTTTGAAGATGTTTTCTATGATATATAGTTGTTTTATCATTATCTTTCAAACATTTAACAAACAAAAAATCTACAAAATTTATTCAAGATTTATATTTGTCAATATACTGCCACTCAAAATAAAGACACACTACTGAATCGTAACGAGTCAATTACCAGCAATAAGCCACACAAAATCCTAATCAAGAAAATCATATTCGTAGCATACATTCTTTGCTCTTGTTAAGAGGGATGTTCAGCAAGTTTGTGGCTTGAGGTAAAAGGAGATGAGCTTTGCAGTTGTTTTTAATAAGTTATGTATTTCAACTCAATTGATGAATATATGGATGAATATTTCCTTTCCAAACTCGAACTTTTTATCTTTCTGTATTCCAAACTTAAACTTGGCATTTAAAGGTTTCTGATAGTTGATTTTTTACTTTGAAAACTAAAGAAACAACATAACTAAACTGACATGCATTTCTCCCAAACATTAATGTGACAATAGGATTACTCTTTCAGGTAGCATGAACATTATTAGGCTGCAAATTTCAACAATGTGAGGGAGAAGATTGATATGTCAATTCTTGTATCAATTTTTTATCCATTATTATTATTTTTAAACTTTAGTAACCTCTAACAGGCAAGATTAAGTTTTTGTAAAATAAACATGAAAGTAGATATTGACTTGAAACTTTTCAAATGTTCATCAATTGAGTTGAACTACATAATATATTAATAAAAAGCTGCATAGCTCATCTCTTCCAACCTTAGGCCACAAACTTATTGAATACCCCTTGTAAATGTCCTAAGATATCTTGCAGCCCTGTTCTCAATCCTGTTCATGCATTTATCCACTCAGCAATTTTCTTTTGATAGCATGTAGGCTTTTCAAAACACGCTTGTACTTTGTACAATACATGTCTTTAAACAAGATTTACTCTGCACCAGTGTCAATGTTCTGTAAACTTGTGCACAAGAGTTATTGTATCAAAACAGCC
>JXSR01S074676.1:27766-41313 GCA_000969725.1 Ophiothrix spiculata | reverse complement strand
CTAAAAATATCTGAACATTTTAATAGAGTTGTGATTTAAAAACATTTCATCTGCCATATGTTGTAAATGACGTTCCACTGTGGCATTATTAAATAAGCATGGGGACATTACTCTTGGCCGGAATGAAATACTGCGGACAGAATTGGATTCTTGAATATTATCACCGATATTGTAAAATTCAACCGTAAGATGACCACCAGTGAATACAGAATACACTGGGGTGATTACGAAAGCCAGGGTACCTTTAAACAAAACTTTGACGAGGGAGTTTGTGAAACAGTCATTTCGTCTGAGGGTGGTTTATGAAGGATTTCAACCATCAATGGTTGAATGTTGAGATACATTACAAACCACTACCAGGTGAGATGAATCATTCACAAACCACCTTGTCGAAATGTTGTTCAAAGTCACCCCAGTTTACAGTATCTAGAAAGAAATTGGCTAACTGTCTGCTTGAATTAAAAAAAAAGAACTTCAATACTAATTCTAGTAATTTGTATGCACACCAGATAATGTAACACCGGTAGACTGGGAATTCCCCTACTTGTGTATGCACTTTAGTTATTCATTTAACTTGATACCAGTGTGTTTAACATCTGCCTGGCATTGCTTTAGGGACTATATTCTGTGTCTTTAATTGGGTCAAAATATATTACTTTGGATTTAATGGAAAGCACTTAGGTGTCCATCACCCTTGCACTAACATTCAACAAGACTTTATCTACTGTTTGAACCAGCACTACAAACAAATGACTCCTCATTTTTTTTCGCTGATTCACAAACAAAATATTACCAGCTTTAAAATGTTTGCTTTAAGATCACACGATAGCCAGTAGTAAAGTTATGATTATTCAAAAGAAACATTCTTTAGAAACATTTCTCAAAAAACAACATCAAGAAAATGGGTAACTGCAAAACCAGTGACAATTTTGTTTTGTCTTATCTTTTTTAATACTCTACCGGTCCCATTAGTTAAGGTATCATACTGCACTGCCCTTTTCAAGCAATCCATAGGGAATACCCTAGAAACCCAGTATATGGCATGTTTTTACAGTTTCTGTTTTCCTTCATTGTGTCAATTTGGCTGAGAAATTATGACAAATCATTATCACTTCTGATTCAAGACAAATGCAACTTTAGCATCTTTTCAGCAAATCAAATCTGTTAGTTTTGTGGTAAAGGCAATATGTTTTGAAGCAAAAGATGACAAGCCATATTCTGGGTTTCTATGGTATTTTCAGAAGAATTCAAGATATTTATACAAACACAAGTTAGAGGACCTACAAACCATCTAAACTATATGTAAATCAATCCCAAGAGAATGGCATAAAAGGGTACAAATTGCAGCAAGATTTCAGTCAGTTTTGTCATTATGAAATTAGTGATTTTCCTGTGTCTATTCTAAGCATTATCTTTTGTTGACAATTTAAAAGTTCTTTATCACATTTTATATCACCATATTTTCCAACATATTTTTATTGCTACAGAGCAATAACTAACACAATTTTGCACTGGTACATAAATATTTAATATGCTAAATACCAGATGGCATATACATGAATATTTGCACTAACGTTTAACATCTATGACATGGGGCCATAAATCTGTAAGTATGAAACACTGTTAATAAAAACCAAACACAAACGGTTTAGAATCAGGTGAGTGTTCAACAGGGGGTCTGGACCCCTTAAAACCATTATCTGGTCAGGTGTGGGAGGGATGGGGCCAACCGGAGAGGGGGTGGTAGTGGGAGCCAAGTTAGCCTGGGTGTCACCTCTGGGTGTGCCAATTCACCACTACATGAAAAATAATTGAACCAACATTTCATGCCCTGGCAGCACAAGAGGGGAAATACTGCTGAAATTACCAATTTTCTTTTTAAAATGTCTTTATTTTCCACTTAACATAAGCAAACATACTGCAAAAACCGTAAAAATATTTTTTGCACCCTTTGTGCGCTTGCAAAAAAATATAGGCAAATTTTAGCATATATTACTAATTTTAGCCAAAAAATAGGAGTTTTTCAATCAAAGCTGCTGGAATTTTTTTAATGTACTTTATTGCCATATTAATTCAGGACCACAACTCCCCCCACACACACACACACACCACCCATTACCTGGATTGTAATTGGTACATAAATTATAAATTATCATAAATGAACCCAAATGATGACTACTAGTCAGTTCAAGCATACTCTCAAGACTCTACTTTTTGAGGACTATTTTGAGTGACTACATGAGAAATTACTTATAACTTTACCATATTTTTTCTCCTATTGTACGTGATTCTGTTTGTAAAAATTGTATATTTTTAAGGGTTTTTTGTAAGTATGTACAGTGCTCAAAAATCTCTCATTATTATTATTATTAAATCCCACACATACATCCCTCATAACCAACATCCCCAACCCCACCCCTCTGCAAACAAAGAACATTGATAAAAAATACACTCAAAAGTGTATTTGTCTAGAAAATTTCCCTCATGTATATGAATAAATTTTACACCTTTGTAACTTAATTTTGTTTAACCAAAATTGACTGAATCCTGCAGTATTCATTTATCCCCTTTACTTCTAAAAACAACTTAAAACAACATTTATGTCATCATATCATATAATAGCAACATTTTTCATATGCATTTAGATTAACAGCTTTTGCTGTATTCACAAAAAATGTTTCATAAACCTATTTAACAAGTAGGGGAATTCAATACTCTTTATTTAATCTGAGATGATAACTTGATAAATTTGGAACAAACACAGATTTTTGGAGATATCTGGAATATTCATCAAATTCTTGTTCTTTTTTCTTCCCTAATTCTCTCTTGACCTATATTCTATTCAGAACACCTTTTATCAAGGTGAAACCCAATGCCAAGTAACACTAAATAATGCAAGGGGAAATTTAAAGTATCGCATCCCTAGTGTTGATGAAATTCAAAACTCACTATCTCCTACAGCAGCTATTACAACACTCATGTGTGGGGTAATTTTTTCTCTAAGTTTCTTTAAATTGTGCCCAAGGTTATCTATAAACTGTGATGGAATAGATACATATAGGTATAGCGTGATAGATTCTATATTTTAAGGTTCCATTGTTTGTTTCATGAAGGTTGTTTGTGTATTGCAAACTTGGTTCAACATTTTGGCCGAGTGGTTTTACGTACAAACAAAATCTTTACTTTCACATATCAATCAACGAAATATTAAACAAAAACATCATCATGTAGATAGAAACTCTGCAATATGGAGGGCAATGCTTGACGACCATAAACATCTGTAAATAGCGGTGCCCTTAATAACGCAAAAATTGTATAGCAACGATGACATAAAATATTTATACAAATAAATGAAACAACGACAAATTAATGAAAACAGAACTATAACAATACAGTCAACAAGAGTCTGATGCCACCATGAACAACTAATTTATGTCAACTTTATTGTGAGACTTGGAGTCTTGCAAATTGTGATCAAAAATGCCTTATGATTTTCGAGTTCTTAAGTGATTTGTCTAAAGAATTCAAAGAATGGGGCCATTAAATCTAATGGCAAGATCAGAGAACGACCTTTTATTTTTATGATGTTATAGTTGTCCACAAGTCTTGCATGGAATACATGTAGGTCTGAACGTTTAGAAAAGAATTAATGTTGATGTCATCTTTGATGGAGAAAAGCATACAATTTTTGTTAAACCATGCTGCTGCTTTTTAAATTAAAGCAATGGTCGTTTGTGCAAGAGGACTAAAAGCTTATGAAATGTTCTAACCATAAAATCTTCAGAGGTAGCATTGCATTCAATGATCAATATGTAAAATAATGTTAAGTTCATCTGTGTTGGTATAAATCATAATATAGATTTAAACTTTGCTTTGATGTGGGAAAAATATATGTAACAATATGTAGGCTTGAAGCAAGTACAAAAACGGTAAAAGACTCATCAAACTACACAAAATCAGCAATAAACTGGCACAACCTTTGAATAGGATATAAACCCCCTTTCCTCAGGTAATAGCAAAATACAAAATTACAATGTTGACAACCTATTTTGTGACTTGAAAAGCCAAGCTCTGGGAGTCAAAAGTTTCATCAAAAGATGAGACCAATATTAAAGCAAATGTTCTAGTTTAACTACAAATAATTGAATTCATTTCTTTCATCCTATATGATCATTAAACAATATAACCAGGTTCTAATTGATGGACACATTTTTTGCAAGTTATTATAGCATATACCTTAATTTAAATGATACTAAAATGAATATTAGGTTAAACAAACAACAACCTTCATCATCAATATAGTTGCATTGAAGGCATCTAATTCAAGATGTCAGTACGCAAATTGCGCTGGTACCCTCGATGTAGGTGCTTCACTGTAGCTCATGCTGCCAACTATCGCATTATAATTAGTCCAAATTGTAACCAGTAGAAACTCACCCTATCTAAGTACACAGCAATCGTTCGTGAGTAGAAGGCTTTGGTGAAGAGGTTGACAAAATGTTTACATGCGCAACCTCTGCATGACGCACCGCGTTTAACACTGCGTTACATGAAATTCACTCAATCACCAATGCATCACGTGGAAAACAAATGCCTTCAGGACATGGGCCAATCAAGTGCTTAGATGGTTACCGGCATCTTATTTTGGATAAGACATCCGAGCCCAGCGTATAGGCAAATCTACATCACACTATCTCTACCACCTTCAGTTTCACATAAAAACTGATCTTTCCTGGTCATGTAATGCTCTATATCTTAAAAAGAACTCAACGCATCAGAAAAATACTTTTACAAATATCATATACTTAGAGAATAAAAGATAAGATTTATTGTTTTGCCTGTCATCTATCGTCTCATAATGGATGGGCGTACATTATTTTGAGTAATGGGTGTCCCCGCAGGGGGTGCCCAATCGCTATTTTTTTATTCTCATTCTTAGTCACAAATTTGAGTCATTTTTAAACCAAAAAGGATGTAAATTATTGCCAAAAACTATTAACATTAGTACAAAAATGTACACCCCTATTCAAACATGAAATATTCCAAACCAAGGATAGCTGTTCATGCCGGATGTGTGCGTATACCTGCATCGCGCCGTGATTTTGAATGCGCGGCCCCACTGCGTTTCATGCTGACGAACGCACTGTCATCTATCATCTTATAATTGATGGCCAAAATTCCTTATAAGGAAATAAAATCGCACTCAGTGACTAAGAATATAAAATACAAAACTGTCTGTTGGTTTATGTAATTCAAGTAGTCACTAAATATATGTCAGGTAATGTATCATATAGCATCTGAAACACAGCATATAATACTTAAGAATTAATAAGATTGGATATGCAAAATACACAGGAAACACTTATATCCTGTTGTAATCTTTCATTAATGTATGAACTTAATGTTATTTTGTAAATCATACGTACTCAAAAATTGTGAACTTTTATTTTAACTTTTCTGTAATAAAGTGAAATACTACCATCCCAGTCTTAGTGGCATCTAAGATTGGGTGAGTTGAGTCGTTTTCTTCTCAACACCAAGAGTAAACAGAGATAAAATTGTTACACTGAATATGAAGAGAGGCTTTCACACCATACAGTAGACTATTATAAAAAGGCAAAGACTATATATGTCTTGCCGCTGGGTAAATAACGATTTGCTATACATCCAATAAAAACATACAGTGCTATAATGTAGTGTCAGATAGGGTCCCTTTATACTGAGAGTTGTGACAAAGTGGGAATTCCAATAGAGACAGGGGTGCAATATTGAGTAAAGTGAACATTATTTGACAATATGCAATGAGCTCATTAATGCATAAATACTGTTGAGAGCTTATAGGGGTAATTCTTAACAGATAGCAAATTAATTGAAACTAAACCCAAATGCTACCAATCATCACAAAATGTGTACATCTTGCTGTCAATTCATATCTTCCTGGTTTGTGAAACCAGTATCTTAACTAATTATTGTCTTTGAGTTTTAACAACTTTCCAAGTAGTCAACTCCATCTCCTGAGTAATTGCCATGAGCAGCAAAAGTCTGAGACAGCAAACCATACTTATAATAATCCTCTTGCAAAGGCTAAAAATAATATTATGGCTTTTTAGATGTTGTAGATAGATGTTCTTAAAAGCCACTATTTTATTAATAATGTATCTAGTACATATATACATAATCAAAGAGGTTGAGAGGTTTGTCATAATAATGACTAGCTAAAAATACAAATTTAAGATTGATTGCAATGTTATGAAAAAAAAAGAAAAATAACCATTTTCAAAGCATTTCCCCTGGCAGTTTTTGCTATCAAGATTCATGGTACCGAGTGATAAATTTGTTATCCCCTGTTTGTTGTCATGCAATATGAAAAATATAAATGTTTGGGTTTGAATCACGCTCAACTTTCTCCTGTGATATGAACCCAAATATTAATATTTTCATGTATTGCATAAACAAACAACTAATAATGTCAATGCCACCATGAAATCTTTATAAGTAACATAATTTTGAGCAACATTCAATTGATGTTTCCATATCAATATTCACATCTTGTGATACACATCTTTGTAATGATTTTTCAGATTGATCATACTCCAAAGATTAGACAACCACTGCAAGAATCAGCATTGTTAATTGCATGGGAATGTTGACATTTTCAAACTGTCTATATAAGATGTTACTCTATCCATTTAAATCCCTGTGATACATTCTTTGATTGAATAGATACAACAATCCATCCTCCCTGGGTGTTCTGTGGGATTATGGGTACCTTGACATTATCAACATATGGCTCAAAGCAATCCCACATCTATATGTGCGCCTTTCCAGCTCCTAATAGCCATAAAGTCGGAAAAGTTTTGCGCTACAGGTGAAAATACATACGTAGGTCATAATTTGGTGAAATGGATTTCTTTGCAGATTCACACTATTCAAGCATTCTTTAAAACACCAAAGTTTTATTTCAAAAGCCTGAACTTAAGTATGAAAAAATTCACCTCTTAGATCGACCATCAACAGTAAAGCATATAGAATACTGTTTTTTAATGCGTTTATAAATCTCATTTTCATCTCTTCCTGTATGACAACCTTTGTTGGACCAAATTTGACTTGCGGATGTTAAGAAAACTTCGTCAAAGTGTCATTTTAATCCTTATAACATGAACCTTGTTGATCATAAGTATAATGAGTGACAATGACCAAAGTCGACTCTGCAGCTAGATTAAGGTTGACGGTCACAAACTGATGTCTGATGCAAATGTTGATGCAACCTTCAATGGATTTCACCTTGCTTCTTGGATGCACACCTTTTTCTTTGGTTAGACTTGTATGGATTATACATATGGATGACATTTTCAAGTTGTTTATTCCAGTTAATCACTGAACAGGTTTTCCGTAAATCTTCTTCATGCATTCTGTTTATTGCCTTGATGCTTTTGACAATCTTCTGAGTGTTGTGGCATTATAGATTGTTTGACATTTTCTGTTGTGTAATCAAGTACTGATAAGGTTTGAACCCTAGTTAAGCTTCAAGATGCAGCATGCCTTTTATTTTAACACTTCTGTCAAGGATGCCTTGACATATATAAGCTCGTAAGGCACCATAAAATGGCTCTCTGAGAAAAAAATCGTGCAGTAACAGATTACTTTTATTACTGTTTTCCAAAATAGCCTGGTTTAAAATAGTATGTACAGTTCTCATCAATAATGCCTGTTATCATGCAACCACAGATTTTAGAGTGATTCATTCAACTTGGGGTTGTAACCACACCAATGCATAAAGGAGAGCTGGAGTGTAGAGGCTAGCAATCTCATTTTGCATGCAATTGGTCTGGGTCAGATTCAAGGTAGGGCCACCTGAATCTATATAGAAATCTTTATTTAGAGCTGTGGACATACAAAAATCATTGAAATTTCAAGGGGAAGATGATTTAAGTCCAATCCCTTGGCCTACCAAAATTTAAACAAAGCACCAGATCTCGTATAGGTAAAGTGGTACTGCACATCATTATGGAACTATCAAAGTAGTTATTAAGTCCTATGTATTGTAATCAAGAATTATAGACCTACACTATTAGCATGTAATGGAAAACACCTTTCGTGTTTTTGTTTGTCAGAGGAAATGATTGTAGCGCGGTCACCTTTTCGCAAAAAATGGAGTAAATATTATCCCCAAAGAAATTAATGGTGAATTTGCATCAAAAAAGGGGCATTTTTTCATGAGCAAACACAAAAAAGGGGTACTTTTCAATTTCTACAAATGAGCATGTGTACAGAGAACTTACGCACCGGGGCTGTTAATTTGTATCCTTTACTCAACTAAATAAATAAAACGTCAAACATCAAGAATACAGGTGATCTTTCTAACATTTCTATATAAAAGTGTTCCAAATTCTTTGACATCAACCACAATATATCATCCCATATTTTGTATCCTGTGTAAGTTTACTGACATACCAGCTGCAATAGAAGCTTCAATGAGACATTTTTACAAAGAAAAAGGTCACCTATTCTGCCTAGATTCATTCATCTGCCAATCAATGTAAGCAACATGTATTCAAATAACACACTAATGTGTTGCTGAAAGTGCCACAATACGTGAATTGAGGCTACAACTTGATATTTCAAAAATTTGATGTAAATATTTCACAATTTTCTGACCATGTCATCGAAGTGGATGCTCCTTTACCAGAGGAAAATCCTGTAAACGTTGTCCGTGGTCCTTTTACAAGAAGGAGTATATTCGGGGCTTCATGCAATTTTAAAGAATGTTCTAATTTATCATTTTCACTTACAACACTGTCCACAAAAGAGACACTGCATTTGATATGTGTTTGTTTTATATTCCGTCTCCCTGTCTCTGCTCCATGGCCCCCCGGCCCAAAACCTCGCCAGCCATTTCAATCCATAAAACCATTAAGCTAAGCTATTTGATATGCATTCAAGAATGTAGTCTGAGCTGTGGCTTGGAGTACATCTTAATAAGATTTCATGCAACAGATAAAATCAAATTTTGACGTGCCGAAACCCTTTCTGAATACACAGATTCCTTAAATTTTTTTCATACATTTTGAGATTTTTGCACAAAAATATTGCTCATATTTTTCTCATAACTCATGTGAAATATCACACTAACCAATATTCCATTTTGGAGATACTGAAATGCACTTTAATATCACGGCATGAAAATTTAGCGAATTTGGAAACCCTCACTTTTTGGGTACATTTTAATTTCACTAATTTGAATCATTTTGCTATTCAATGCTATGTTAACAATTATTTTAGCGGCATTTTAATTTAGTGAATTGTGATACTACTAAAATTAGAGAAATTAAAATGCTAGCGAAATTTTCATGCTTTACAGTAATTATGTTGAAATTAAATTAAACCAATTATTGACTTACTTGATATTTCATCTCGTATCCGCGAGATTTCATCAGAAAGTGAGTGTGAGCAGCAAAGTCATGTGACACACGGCGAGAGCCAATTATGGTAACCCTTATTAATTTTACACTGTAATGTATATACTCTGATTCTGCTGAATTTTTACACTTCAACCTCTTCAATGGTCATTTTTCATATGACATTCAAAACTATATTTTAAATGATTGGTCCCTGGTCCCTTTAGAAAGAAGTATATTTTGGGCTTAATGCAATTTTAAGGAATGTTCTATTGTTATCATTTTTGATACAACACTGTCCACAATAGAGACACTGCATTTGATATGTGTTTGTTTTTTATTCCGTCTCCCTGTCTCTGCTCCATGGCCCCCGGCCCAAAACCTCGCCAGCCATTTCAATCCATAAAACCATTAAGCTTAGCTATTTGATATGCATTCAAGAATGTAGTCCGAGCTTCGGCTTGGAGTACATCCTAATAAGATTTCATGCAACAGATAAAATCAAATTTTGCCGTGCCGAAACCCTTTCTGAATACTCATGAATTAAATCAAATATAGCCATTCCATCAATATAATTTACACAAAGTAGGGTGGTACCATGACCTATTTTCAAAACAAAATTAGATGTTCTATTTTAAGCATTCAAGTCAAATAAAGAAACACTACCAAAAGTTGAATGAATATGCATTACAAATTCAAAATCTAAGCAAGTATCTATGAAGTTTACGCCATGCGTCAGATTTGACAGAATTTGCTAGTTGCCATATATTATTTTACTAGTTAGAGAAATGCACATATGTGACCCATCATATCAAAAGGTACTTTAAGGGTCCCAAAATGAAAATTGATTTTTTTGGTCTCATCTGAAAGATTATATTTTAAGCTTTAAAATGACACCTTGCTTTTAGTTACTGAATGTTCGATTGCAAAGTTACATCCAAATTAGAAAAAGACATTGGGTTGATTCAGAAAACTATAGTTCTGAGAAAATCAAGTTTAAAGTTTCTGTACTGGTAAAACTTTAATGGAGAAAGGATTTTTATCTTGGTTTTTAAAACGTTTGTCTCATGTTTTGGATGTTGGAACCTGATTAATATGATAGAATACACTTCAAAGGTAATGTTTCTAATGAAACTAGAAATTCGACCTTGGACGTGATTTTTGACTATGCTCAGCTTCAATGGCCTATATCTTTTAATTTACTATGCCGATATTAAGGTACCTTTCGATATGATGGGTCACATATGACGTCTTTTATGTTTGTAATTACCTAAATTGATGTTTTTGGGTGAAGTAACTTTACTTTTAATGTCTAATACGCAGTCATTTGATTTTGTTTTCCACAATTCAACATATCATTTACAAATCATGAAGTTTTCTCTGGTTTGTATATCTGCACTTCATTGCATTTTGATCAGATGTGTGGCGTAAGGCCTGATCAGAACTTGAAAGCTCTGGTTTAACCCCAGAATTAAAGCAATTATGATATTGGCTTAGTAACTTACAATTCACATGTGTCATAAGTACTTTGCAAACTGTTTGTAACTTTTTCTTAACTTAGTGTGTATTTCACTAATGCTTATGAAAAATGGAACTTAAAAAATCCTTCATACTCATAAAAATGCCACACTGACAAAAATACGTCTACTACTTTAAAATCTGCTGAAACATGATCCACAAAAGTAACTTAAATTTTCAGAATATTCTGCTTTGACTCAGCCTTTCCAAAGTGAAAAAAATGCTTTAACTCATCTTGATTGGATTTACAATTTTGATCAATTAATTCCAACTGAATGACTTGATTGAAGAGCCTAATGAGCAAAATGTCATCAGATGGTTAATTTCATTAGGGATATAACATATACCCGAAGCATGACAGCTTGCCTCTGATGCAACATTCAAAAAAGCTCCATAAATAGCACACACCTTTTGACTTTTTCTAACTCGCATGAGACAGCTCATAGGCACCTGAATCCATGACTGAAACTAAGTTTTTCTAAAAAGGCAAATTCAATCTTCCATTTTTCCTTAATCCACTGGGAAATTAAATAGAAAGTAGTAACTTCCATTAGAAATATCCTTCCAACCTACTTATGAAGTAGATGGAGTATGGAAATGCTCATCCAAATTGCATTCCTCAAATAACTTCATATTCTAAATTTATAAGTATTCTAACTAAGCTTGATAACTTGGCAACTACAAGAATTCCAACCGTAACTACCTGCATTCTATATGCAATGTTGAAATAAAATCAAAAGAAATCCATCAAGACTAGCTTCCTTTTGGTTCTATTTCTGTACATTATTCAATTTTGAGACTTGAAATTGATTTCTTCGTTAGCATCTTTCTCCTTTACATGCCTAAAAGTCCTTGAATTTTGCCTCAAAGTTCTCAAACCTGTTTACTCTAGCAAGTCTAAGACTTACTGATGTCTGACCCCTAAAGCTATGAATATGAACCAGAAGTTTTACTGATCCATGATCAGCATTTTCAATCCATATGCCTGCCTCAGGAAGCTGACCAAATTCTATATTAACTCTATTATGCTTAAATCCTTTTATTTGCCAATATTCCCAACTACAAACATATAATAGCAAAACCTGGAAAAAATATGAAAAAAGGAAGAGACAAGGATAAAAATGCACAATTAAACCATGCAATTCTTGGAAACAATTATGAAAGCAATTAGTTTAGCTATCCTTTACTGGGAAGGTTGCATGGTCAAGGCCTTTTATACAATATTTCACATACCCAGATTTCACCCAGGTAATCATGAGACAAACTGCTCATCTTATAACTTGATTGATTGGTGCATCAATATTGCAAAGTAAGTGGCCAATTATGGAGCAAAGCATAGAGGATGTGTGGGGAGATGCTAGTTCATACACCTGTAATTTTAGAAGCGACAAACAAGTGAGTTTAACACTGCTTTTCAGAGACACACCTGTCCATCAATATTAGGTTCACTTACCTCAGACGTGAGGATGTGAAATAGTCAGGAAAACACAATTTAAATGGGTTGTTTCTTGCTGTTTGTTAGAGAAAAATGCCAAGTAGTAGTCTAAGATGAAAGGTTACATAGTTCCTAAACCAGCTGTATTACTATTTTGTTATTTTGAAAATTCTTGTTTTTATTGGATAAAGCTAGGAGTAAAGTGTATTCTCTAGCCATTTGATAATGTCAAAAATATCCTAGATGTAAGATTGAAAAAGTTGGATCTGTGAGATACTTCTCTTTCATAATTAAAGAGACAGCACAAGCTGAGGCTGTGATGAGTATCTAGTAGGGTTGTTCAATAAGTTTGTGGCCTGAGGTAGAAGGAAAGGATCTGTATCATTTTTTTTAAATTTGTTATGTAGTTCAACTTGACTGAAGAATATTTGGAAAAATTTTAAGTTAAAAGACCCCTTCATTTTCAGCTACATACATGCAAGTATATCAATTTGAAGATTAAATTTAGATTTAAAATTAGAAACATTTGGGCTTTCATTTGACAAAAATGTATTACTTCTGGTTAATCCTGGAAAATATAATGTATCTGCATCCAATACCTCATGAAATAAATAATACAGACAAAGGAATGAAAATATGAATTTTAAAAAGTGAACTGCACATAAAGTTTAGAAACTTCAAATATCCACAATGCATCTATGCCACTGTTGTTTGAACCCAACAAAAATGGAGACAAGTGTCAAAATATATGGCGCTATTCATAACAACTCATTTTATGATGTAGAATGGATATGCTGATATACTACCATAATTAGATATGCAAATGGCACATCTGACGTCAAGAACATTTTACCTATCATTTTCAGCCAAAATTTTCACAAATCAAACAATATAATCGATAATCAAATATTATCAATATTGAAATTTGAAATATGTATAGTGCCCTCATTTTTGCAAAAAAATGAGAATTTAAAAAAACAACCCATAAATGGGGTTAAAATTATTCACATTTCAACAAAAAATAAAACAAATCTTGGGAATGGGTTGAAAAATTGTAATTAGTTATTGGTACTGCTTTATCAACTTTCTGTGGAGTTAAAATTTGGTTAAAAATGATGAAATGTCTGCCTCAAACAGCAGTGGATATGCATTGCCTACCTAGCAGTGGTAAATCAATTTCCAGAAAAAGATAAATA
>JXSR01S074675.1:29360-42314 GCA_000969725.1 Ophiothrix spiculata | reverse complement strand
TAATTTGACCTTTGACCCCTTTTGACCCCCTAAGATCCCCTTAATGACCTCGGATGATTTTAAAAATGTGTTCTTGTTGTTCGGGATGTCCTAAAGTACCTGCATACCAAATTTCAGGTCAATCAGAGCATTTTGATAATTTGACCGTTGACCCCTTCTGACCCCCTTAATGGCCTCGGATGATTTAAAAATGTGTTTTTGTTGTTCAGGATGTCCTAAAGTACCTGCATACCAAATTTCAGGTCAATCGGAGCATTTTGATAATTTGACCTTTGACCCCTTTTGACCCCCTGAAGACCCCCTTAATGACCTCGGATGATTTAAAAAATGTGGTTTTTGTTGTTCAGGATGTCCTAAAGTACCTGCATACCAAATTTCAGGTCAATCAGAGCATTTTGATTACTTGACCTTTGACCCCCTTAAGACCCCCCTTATGACCTCGGATGATTTTAAACATGTGTTTATGTTGCTCAGGATGTCCTAAAGTACATGCATACCAATTTTCAAGCCAATCGGAGCATTTTTATAATTTGACCTTTGACCTATGAACTTTGACATTTGAGGTCAAATGTCACCTAGGTTTGTTCAGTATATTTTTGCCAATCTATCTGTGCAAGAAGAATAATTATACCACCTTGCACTTGGCAGATATTGATTTTTAATGATTTTTGAAAACATTGACCTTTGACCCCTCATTTGACCCCCTTAATGACCCTTGATCCCTTAGAAAAGTAATGCATTTATGCACTGACCAAAGTCAAGTCACCTGACTGAGAGCTGTCATCATGACATTTTATTTGTCGGAGGAGTTAGCTTTTGTAGCAAAATCACGTTTTTGACCCCTGTATCAAGGTCAAAGGTCAAACTGAGGTCAAGGTAATGTAACATGTTCAGGCAAAGTCATTGGTCCTTCTGAATAAGTTTGGTGAAGATCCGTCAAGTCATGACTGAGTTACATGTAAAAACGTGATTGACAGAAAGAAAGAAAGAATTTGTCTAAAGTAGAACAAGACGGCATGCAAGCCGTCTTGTAAGAAGAAGAATTTGTCTAAAGTAGAATAAGACGGCCGGTAGCCGTCTTGTAATTATCACAATTCAGTACATTTGATTGTCTTTCATAGTGACTAAAATGTTACAAAAGGTCTTTACCCTTAAAATGTAATAGTTTAGTCGAAAAGTAGGGTTTACATGCACCCCCCTGAAATATACTTCTAACACATGTCACTATATTGGAAATATTGCGGAGAATACGATTAGCGATGTTAACAAATTCTAAACGTGTCCCACGTATCATTTTTATGCAAATTAGTGCCGCCATTATGGAAAAATATTGTTTTAATCATATCTAATATGATATGATATTGGTTAAAGGCTCATTCTCCGATAAAGTGTGCAACTTTGCCGTTTTGGTGTCGCTCATGTTCGTGTTACTTGTTTAACGTTGTTAAGCCTATTACAAATAATTTGAGTGGTCTAGTTGATACATTAGAGTCACATTAGTAACATGTGTGAAGCTAAACATTTTAGCATGCCAGGAAAGTAGATAACGATTAATCTGAAAATGCAAAATCGTTACTTTTCCCCATGTCGCCAGCCATACTTTTTATGTTTTAAGTGCCCCCGTTCCTAAAATATTCGGGCATATCAAACGCAATGCACGCTATTTAACAGCCCGTAATAGGTATTGATAATGACATATAAAGTTTAATTATATTAAGTATTTGATATGGCATAAGAGCTTTTTAAAGCATGTCGCCAATATTGCAAACAGATACGAAGTAGATTCTAAAATCGATAACAAAGTGTGAAAATGAATTTGTTGATGGATGATTCCGCATTAGGTTTATCAAGTAAACTTCAGTGTTGAATAACATATATGTTATATAGAATTATATATTTACAGTAATGATTTACAAGGATATTAATATCAAAAAACTCCTATGTGACTGTCACGTCGCGACAGATACGAAACGCACATTTTGCTGCCTTCTCGCAAAACGCGGTACACTATGAGCGAAATACTACACCACAGTGTAGTATGTGTAGAGCTCCTAATTTAGTGTAAAGATCAAGTTTGTAACAAAACTAATTTTCTCAATAATGAATATTAAAAAAAAAGATTCGAACATATACGAAATTTAGAAATAGGGAATACAATGCTTAAAAATCAAGTATTTTTAAAACATCTCCCATGCACTTTTTCTTCTTCAGAAACCATAAGAGTTTATGATTTTGTATGTTTTTCATGAGTTATTAGTAGTCGAAATTTCAACATTTCTCTAACCAAAGTTGCACGGTTTATCGGAGAATGAGCCTAAAGTGTCTTTGTAGCGGTCTCAAAAACACCAAAAGTTCAAAATCATTGATGAAAAAGGGCTTTGAAGGTAACAATAAGATCATTTCTTCTCAAATGAGGGTCTCAGCATGTTTCAAATTCAATATGGAGCCTGTACCGAGATTCAAAATGGCCTCCAAAATACAACGTTGTACACGAAAATGGGTTAAAGTGATTTTGAAACTTTATCAAAAACAACAAATGTTTAAAATAATCGATGAAAAATAGCTTTCAGGGTAACTATGCGAGCGTCTCTACCCAAATAAGGGTGCTAACATGTTTCAAATCCAAAACGGAGCCTGAACTAAGATCCAAAATGGCCGCCAAAATACATTTTTATGTGCAAAATGGGTTGGTTGCTTTTCGAAACAGTATTGAAAGGACTAAATGTTCAGAATAATCAATGGAAAACTGCTTTGTTGACCCTTATTAGCTAACATGTTTAAAATCTAATAATGGGTCTGTACTGAGATCTAAAATTGCCGCCAAAATATCATTTTATGCTCAAAATTGGGTAAAAGTGTCTTTGAAACTGTATAGAAAAATAAAATGTTCGATAACTTCAATTGAAAATGACTTTTAGGGTAACAATAGAAGCATTTCTTCCAAAAGACAGGTGTTTGCATGTTTCAAATCCAATATGGAGCCTGATCTGAGATCCTAAATGGCCACCAGAATATAATTTTATGCTTAACATTGGGTTAAAGTGTCTTTGAAACTGTATCAAATACATAAAATGTTCAAAACATTCAACTGAAAATGACTTTTTGGGTAACAATAGGAGCATTTCTTCCAAAATACACGTGTTTGCATGTTTCAAATCCAATATGGAGCCTGAACTGAGATCCAAAATGGCCGCCAAAATATATTTTTAGGTGCAAAAATGGCTTAGAGGCTTTTTGAAACAGTATCAAAAACAACAATGTTCAGAATAATCAGTGGAAAATTGCATTTTTAGTAAAAAAAAAAGGGGCAGTTCTTCCAAACTAAATGCGTTAGAATGTTTTCAGGTCAATCGAGATCCAAAATGGCCACCAAAATATATTTTGCCAACAAAATTGTATTTGGGCGGCCATTATGAATCTTGGTACGGCTCCATATTGAATTTGAAACATGATAAGACCCTCATTTGGGAAGAAATGATCTTATTGTTACCCTCAAAGCCCTTTTCAATCAATTATTTTGAACATTGGGTGTTTTTGAGACCGCTACAAAGACACTTTAACCAATTTCCGTGCGTAAAATTATATTTTGGCAGGCATTTTGGATTTAAGAAGAGATTCCATATTGGATTTGAAACATCATGATGATCATGTAGTAACCCTAAATGTTATTTCCTGTTCATTATTTATGTTTATGATACCAAACATCTTAGTCTGTTTTGGTCGATTTTAATGAAAATATTATTACGTCACTGAAGCACCTGATCACTTAAGTATATTTCAGGGGGGTGCATGTAAACCCTACTTTTCGACTAAACTATAATGGTTAAGGTATTTTTTTTAAATGCAGTTGGTTAAATATAAATGAACATGTTAAAAGTAAAAATTAAAGTTTGAAGACATTTTAATCTTCATAACATAATAATATATTAGTGAGCTTCATACTTGAAGAGTTAGTTACAGTTTATTTTGACAGTATTTTCTCTTGAGGGATGACATGGAAAAAATCGTTTAAAAAATGAACTTTCATTTATAAGTGCATGTTATTTTCCTTTTCACTCCTTTTGTAACAACAGGGAGCAGTCATTTGAACGCTTTAGAAACACATTCTTTGATTCAGGATTATGAATATCATCATATAGGCCTAAGCTAATTATCTTCAATTCTGAGTCATTTTATAAATTGGAAATTCCTTAGTCTGTCTACACTAAAGCAAACAAGCTATCTGATATCATTATCTTAATATATTTTACTAATCAATATATAGTATTTGTAGACCTTTGTTCAATGGTAAAAAAGTATTAATCGCAGTCTATATGAAATTGTACAACTGGAAACATATGATTCTTTTTAATTGGCAACATTAATATAACAGTATTCACTAAAAACTGAACCCAGATCAATATTTCCTGGCTAATTATTTCTCCTTTCTATAGAAAATACATTACAGTATCAATCTATACACTGTAAACTAAAACTCGTCAGTTATATGCTTGACTAGGTTTAAACTTGTCGGTCTACCCTGTTAAGAATGCTTGACTAGTTAATTCTAGTCGAGCAGATAGCCAAACTAGTCAAGCAAGCTGAACTGGTTTCAAAAATCGGAAAAAACTGGTCACGCATGATCGACGAGCTTTAAATTGGTGCTAAACTAGTTTCGCAACCATTCTGGAGAAAAGTAGTCAGGCTGGATTGATGGGGTGGATTGACTAGTTTTAGCTACATTGCAATAACACGTCACGTCAAAGGTCATTCCTTTCACTTTGGAAAAGCTTTTTTATTTGAATTCTTACAATGGATACCTTTATAGAACTGGCCAGTTGTTATGCACTGAGTGCTGAGTGAGGCCACTCTTGTTTGCTGATCTTTTTTGAATTTTATACTTAATTCTGTACTTCATATAATTTACATTATGGATTTGAGGATATAGCGTCTACCCATACTTCAAATATGTGTCACCGACCGTCCATGATAAGCTTAATGCTGGTTGTTTATTATAACTAGAGCTGGATCGACGAGCAAGACCGACTGGGCAAAAGCTAGTCGAGCGACTAGCCTAAAACTAGTCAATCTAGCTTGACTAGGTAAAAGCTCGTCCAAGTGGGCACCAGCTGGACTAGCTTTTACCTAGTTGGGCCGTCAAGTTTAGGTTTTCAGTGTATCTGCATGAGGATACTGTGATGTATTCTCTAATAGTATGTAATATAATAACATGCTACGGTAGGCATACAGGAGAATTGGCACGGTGACTCGGATAGTTTACATCTTATCAATAAATTGTCACACATTACTCCACCCCTAGAAAATAATGCAGGTTACCCTACTTTTTCGCTGAATTTCGTATAGAATAAAATGCCAATTCTTACTGAAGTGAGCACTATAAATAAGCTTAAAATCTTGTTTTGTTACTGCTTCAAAAACAAATTGTATTTAGTTGATCTAAATGAAAATAATTTTATATGAGTGAACTGTATCAAAATATTTGTTCTAAGGTATATTCAGAAACGAAAAATCGGAATGTCAATGTTCAAGAAACAAAACAGATAATATTTTCATTACAACCAATCTCTGGAAATACAAAGTCAATCGATGTACCCGGTTAAATCTAAGTTTCATTTTCCTGTAACGGTATATATATACAGTTGTATAAACTTTGCATACCTTATGATACATACCACTGCTGGACGTTTGAAAAATTTCAATATCGAAATCCGACAAGCTATTACGTAATTGTGACGTTATCAATTACTTCAGGTCCGAAAATTATGTAGCAAATTAAAATCTAAACATGTTCTGTGAGTGTAAGCATCATATCAAGCAGATGTTTTTCCAAAATTTACACAAGTTTGCAGTTTAAAGTAAAGAGTTAAAGAATTAATGTTACACGTGAAAATGTGAATATGCTTATTGCGTATCTTCATCTTTCGCGACACAACTTGATTGACAAGTTTAATATAAACACTTATTCTGGAATACATGGAATGCAGGCAACCCCAATTTGCATAATAGATATACTAAAAGAGAGCTAAATTATTAATAATTCATTGAAACTTGGTTCAATATCAAATCTACACGATCTGTTAGAAAAGAGTTTGCACATTAAATCATTACAAAACGTGTATGCTTATTGTTACTAGATTTAATTATGTACTCAAAGCTGAAATAGTTGCTCACCTTTGAGAGTTTATTGTTTTTTGTTGAATTTTGAAAACATGCGTTTCTGGTGATAGGTATCTACCTTTGTCGATATTTCAAACAATATTAATGCTCTGTTGTCAAAAATTTACGAGTTTTTTGAAAAGGGTTGTAATATAATTTGTGCAAAGTTTCGTTTCTCCAGCAACTATAGGTTTTTGCACACAGTCATTTTTCTACATGTAACCATTTTTGGGTTACCTGGGAGTACTTGTTAACAATAGTGATATAAAATACTACAAAGAAGGTCTTAAACGTTAATATATAGTGTTCCATGGCACACACATTGTAATTTTCTGCTCCTTTCTTGCTCAATTTATTTGGAACATCTTTCTTAAAAGTCACAGCAACGTATATGTGCATTCGGTGTCCTTAGCCTTCGCTGTAAGTCGATGGGTGTTTCCATTAAATTCAAGATGATTGTTTTTATGAGAATATTATGGGAATATTTAAAATGAAAAACAAAAATATCCAAGTTTCATTATAATCGAATAATATATGATATTGCTTAAATAAACAAAGTCCAGGTGAAGATACATTATAATATTTTAAAATATGCTATGCTACTTTTATTTATTGTACCAACCGTGATTATACATAAAATTGCATATGAAAATCCTCATTTTTCCAGTATAATAAAATTCCAGAATGAGCACCTCTCATCTTCCCAAACCCATTCTTATGGAAATGGTACATTATACCAACATACTACTTAGGGAGGGATGGTAAGATCATAATGTTAATCATTGCTGGAAGTACCTTCCTCGAGGCTTATAAGAATGTTGAAGAATAAATGGGTTTATTTTGTTCACGGAGATAGATAAATGATAAATTTCACCTTAAAAAGACCTAGCATTTCTGACTTAACTCGTTTACTTTCAAATCGTCTCTTTCATTGTAGAGTGTAGAGACGGTAATTAATGTATAACAGTCATTCACAACACAGATGTTGAGCATTCAGCGAAATTGAGTCAATTACGTCATAAATTATTTACGAATTCCTATCATAGCTTGGTGCCTTCCTGGCGGTGATTTTAAAAAGCCATCTTAATTTGATTGAGAGGAAACTCCCTTACAGCATAATCTGTGAGAAAATGTAGATAACCACCGAGTGATATGCACTTAGTATCACTTTTCCAAGACAAAAAGGTAGAGTTTTACTTCGGTGCGAAGGGCGATACTAGTAGTAGTACCGGATAATGACCATAGTAGAAACACAAGATTGCTTACGTAGTTCATCATTTTTTAGACTCTTATGCCTCATGTTATTTGTTAGGTTATGTTATATTATGTAACGTTACGTTATAATACTTTATGTAATGCTATGGTAAGATAAATATAATAAGTAACAAGATTACTTTTAGTCATATCGTATTTTGTATAACTAATTAGAATCTGAGATAACAAAAGACTCGTGATTGCAGTTTTTCTGTTTCAAATCTAGGTAGCAATATTTCAGTAAAGAACTTTCGTTGGAAACAGAGGCCGATCGTAGATATCAAAAATCAAGAAATCTATCCAAAAATCTTTCACGTTTTATTCAGTCAATGAAATGAAATGTCTCTTACTTCCAATAAACAATTGAGCCTCTGATATATGTGACCGTCTATCCCAAACAATCCGTAAATGCAGCAAACTTCATTTTGCTCCAGAGGTGAAAATACATGTCAAGGTCATAATTTGCCAAAAAATAGATTTTTTGACAGATTCACAATCATTGTGCATACCTCAAGACATCAGCAAAGTTTCATTTCAAGACAAGAAAATGATGGGAAATATGAAATATATCTGTATATTTTGTGGACAGTACACTCTAAAATTATTTTACTCTTTGTTGAGTAAAAAGGTCACAGCTCATTGTTGAGTAAAAGCTTACTCAATATTGAGTAAAATCTTACTCGGTTAAGTCAATATTACTCAATGTTGAGCACATCTTACTCAACGTTGAGCAAAGTTTACCCAACGTTGAGTAAATGTTATCCAGCGTTGAGTAAGATTTTACCCAACAAAATGAGCTGTGACCGTTGAGTAAGTTCTTACTCAACAAGAGTAAAATAATTTTAAGAGTGTAAATAGAAATTATAAGACTTACTGATCCTTGAACGCGTTTATATATGCTTTAATGTTGTTAAATATGTATAATGATAAATCTTATAATTGATTGTTGATGTTTTTAATATATACTTCTTAACTATGTAAATGTCTCTGGCAATTTGGCCCTTGGTCCACGAAAAGAGTACTTTTAATAAAATCTGAATCTGAATCTAATCTGAATCTCATATCAGGTTTACATTTACTACCTGACAACCTCCGACAGACCATAAGCTGACTTCTGTCAATCGAGTAAAGTTCATTGAGGAGTCATTTTAATCCATATAAATAGTTTTTGCAAATATTTACGGCAATGAGTGAAGAAGTTTATATACAAATTATATCTTTTATGATAAGTAAAATGACGGGATTAATAATTAACAACACCTAATGAGCTATATTATTTAACCAAATACCAATAATTACACTCTGATACAAACCATATATTTATAATTATGAAATATCAAATATGACGCAGACGTGAACCTTTGTTGTCCTTTAAATATGAAGTTAGGTATTAACAGTTTCTTCCTGAAGTTGTTCATTCAATAATATCGATGAATAGAAATATCATTATCTTCTCACAACAGTCATCTTTCTGCAAATCAATTTCTTCATTCATTTAACGGCAGTGACAATATATACAAGATTGCTTGAAAGAAAAAACCTGCTAGATATTTTTTTCAACACCATTTCAAACAAGGTCTTCTAAAAAACTGCGCTCGATGCCCTCAGTAAATTTGATGGACTTTTTGTGTATAATTTTGGAAATGAGAATAGCAAAAATGGACGTTTGCGTGTCTTATATGGTTTTGCATGCTGTAGAATAATATCTAGATGGATTGGACTTAGCATGTAAAAAAAATCAAACGAAGTACCTCTTTGTGGATAAATTTACGTGAACATTATGTAGTGTTTTAAACACGTAACAAGATAAAACTGGTCTTATTGGACACTTATTTGCAATCCATTTGCAGGTTTTCGCATATTCCATCCTTGAGAAATATTGTACAATTATGTTTTCGCATATTCCATGCTCTCACTGTTGTGTAATTGTTTGCCCCCTTGATTGATCGACTATTGAACTACGGAGTCCCTCAGTACTTGTTTCTATTGCGATATGAATCTGTCCCGTTTTGTTGTGTCCTTGTCTTGTCCCTATCCTGTTTTTGTCCTGTCTCCGTCTTGTCTTGTCCCCCAGTGTCGTAACATGTCAAAATTATATCCTTTGTCATTATAATTTAAGGTGGGGCCTGCTAAAAACTCCCCTGAGTTTATTGGTCTCTCCGCCATGTTTCCTATTTATAGACCTAGATTTACTATTCATTGATTCTCATCTGATGTCATAATCTTCTATTTTATAACTTATAGATCTTATTGTAGAATCTATCATTATTCTAGTAATTGAAAGTATTATCCAATGCATCATGTTTTTGTATACTATCATATGTACCTTGAGAAATTGTACAATAACTATGTTTTGAGAAACATGGAAATGAATTGAAATTGAAAACTGAATTGAACATGCCAACGTTCTTCGTTAATTTAAAAAGGCTATCCTCATATAGCTCATACCTTTGTATTCATTTGTTGAAGACAAATCTGCCACAGGCAGGATAAGTACTTGACACGAGGGGCTTCTTAAGGTGACTTTTGTTGACTGGACAAAGTACTTGACTGAGATTTCAGATACCTGGATACGTCGGCTGGGTATTATCAGTGTTATAAAGTACCTTGCGAAAACAATGTATTATGTATTACAAAATCTTACTGGTTCAAACGCCCCTTGTTTTTTCGGTGCGAAAAAGTTCAAGTATCTATTTAACATTTATTGCATTACCACTAGAATACGATCACGGTCTCCTGACTTACAAATCCCCTTCTAGGATTAAAAGCAACAGTGTACTCACATCATTTTGTCTGATTGTGTCCCATTCGACCCATGAATGGAAAATTCAAAAAAATATATAGAATGTATATAACACAAGCCTTAACAGTGAGACATTTTTCACAAGACCAAGAGATAAACTTTATGGTAATGAGTCACTCACAGCTTTACAACAGCCAATCACAAGCCCTAGTTGAAAAGTTAACCAAGCAGAAAATTGTTAATAAGAAAATTGGACCCTTGACCAAGCAAATATTTAGGATACCAGAATCAATATCTCTATCCGCTACACTGAACTCGCATAAAGAATGGGTCAGTCATAAACGTTAGCAATGCATAATCAATATTGGCCTTGCAAACATCTATATGTATTTCTTGTGAAGAAATGTTTTATGGCCATGCACCGTCTTATTTTAAAATCAACCTTATTTTAAATATAACACAAGGAAGACGAAAGTGAAGAGTTCAAAAAATTTGAATTTTTAGTGTTCGCCATTTTATTTTACCATTAAAATAAAACATTCAATCCCGGCATACAATACAAATAATACATGAAAATACATTAAAGAACAAATTTCAAAACAGAGATAACGAATTAAATTTAGCAGAAATCAAGATAACAAATAAAAAATTGGGCATAGCTCCGCAGAAATTTATAAACAGTCGATCAGGATAAAAAACCAAAGTGCAACTTAAAAAAAACAAATTTCAAAACAGAAAAAAGAATTAAATTTTACAGAAATCAAGATAACAATAAAACAAATTGGCATGGCTCCGCGGAAATTCATAAACAGTCGATCAGGATAAAAATCAAAGTCGAAATTAAAGGGGCATTTGACAACTTCAACATCATCCCCAATTTTTTTCAAAAACATGTGAGTTTTTTGTTTGTTTAGATGAGTTATCATGTGAAAGGAATGTATGACAAATTTGATTGGCATCTTCAAATTCCTTTCCAGAGAAATAACATATTTTCATTCATTTTCTATTTATCGGAGTCGACACCGACAAATATAAGGTTGCTGAATTCTGCACCATCTGATGTAATCCTTCGGCATAATGATCATCAAAAAGATGTTTGCTATTTAAATGCTATTTAAAAAATCCACGGGTATTTTAAAGGTGTTATAACTTCAACAAACTGTAAAATCATGATTATCATGCACACTATGATGTGAAAATGTAAATTAGCCTCATCCTCAGTGTTCTTTTACAAAAGTGTTGATTTTCTTCGTTTTCCTCGGATTTTGTCATGTTCACGGATTTTTTCCCATAGATTTAAAAATGCCATCACTTTTTGAGTGTTATCAGTGATTTTAAACCAAATAAAACATATGAAAATGTTGTCCAATGCCCCTAAAAAAAAAAATCAAAACGGAGAAAATAATTAAATTTTGCAGAAATCAAGATAGCAAATAAACAGTCGATCAGGATAAAAAATGTAAGTCCAATTAAACAAGTTTTAAAACAGAAAAGAGAAAAGAAATGCAGCCAAAAGATAACACTGTACTGTAGCTTTGCAGAAATTCATAAAAACAAAGCCTGAAAAAGTTCAGATGAACTTGGAAGCGGTCGTCTAGTGAAGCCAGTGCGGCGGTGAGTGACAGTGTTGAGAATGGAGGGGCGCGCCGGTTGATGAAACGTGCTGAAACTGTTCGACAAATTGCGTCATTTTAGAGAATCAACTCAATTGATTTTAATGCAGTTGGCAGGCCCTCGAAATCCGCGGTAACGCGGCCGCGCCGTTCCCAGAAAAAAGTTTTGAAGTCCCAGAAAAAATCGGTAAGCTTAAAAAATAATAATATAAAATCAAATAATAACAAAAATTTCTGACAACAGATGATTTTTTATGGCAATATTGAATGCTTAATTAATACAAATAAATGAGCCAATAATGCAAATTTGGGGGTTAATGTCAAATTACTGACAAAAACAAGTGTTATTTTAGAGCAATTTTAACAAAATTTTCATAAATCTCACAGAAAATTCTCAACAGCACTAGAAAAATTCCCAGAAAGGTTGAATTTTTTTCTATATCCTGGCAGTTGGTATCAAATTAATCCTTGATTAATATAGCAACTAGGCACGGTTATAAGATTGTATGATAATGATAAAAAAAAAATGCAAAAAACTTACCTAGAACGACGAAGCAGTTACGATATTCGGCCAAAAAACCTATTCAGCATTGAAGATCATGTGAAATAGATTCAAACTTTAATCAGCTGTAACTCGGAAATAAAAGCAGTCACAAGGTAAGATGAAGCATTCCGAGAAAGAACAGATAGTCAAGTGATAATTTATCCAACTTAAAAAGGTTTGCTATCATTTAATTCTCTAAAACAAGCGCAATTCCATTGGGCTTTCTACCCTATGAAAACTTACGGTAAAAGATAGGAATCAGAAGTGGGCGGAGCTTTAAGTCAACTTCTTGAAACGATATCGTGACGTCAAAATGTAAACATTTCTATAGCTGGGCTGCTTTCAAGAGACTTTCGTAACACGTGGTGATTCCGTAAAGTTCAAAGGAGTACATTTAGCGGTGAGCACCCGAAAAATATCCCGATATCAGGTGTTTGTAAGGCTTGTGATAAATGAAAATAGGTTTACCAATTAAGATTAAAATTTTATACCATATCTCCAAAAGTACAAGGAATTTGGTGGCGAAATTTTACATTTATAAGAAGAAAATATGGGCCTTAATTTGACATCAAAAATGAAGATGAGCATGTGATCGGATCCTACACTTTTAAAAGCAGCTCTAGATATAGAAGATGTCTTACATA
>JXSR01S074674.1:33627-48201 GCA_000969725.1 Ophiothrix spiculata | reverse complement strand
AAATGCTTCAAACGGTCATTTATGGTGGTTATTTTGACTTTGACCAGGTATAACTTTTAAATCTCTTTTGTGCATACAGACCTTATACTTCAAATACAACAAAGACTTCTAGTTCAATAGCAACAGCTATGTGCAAATATGATGATTCCAAACAAATATATGAGTGGTCCCCAGGCGTTTTGATTTGCAAAAGATCTTGGAATGTGGAATTGTGGCACCTTGGGATATTTTATTCATGTATTACATTTTTCTCTCCTTCCTTTGATACCACTTGTACAGTTACAGAAATAGTGCATTTTCAAATATTATTCATACACTTTACGTTAAGTTAAGTACGCGTTGAAATTGCCAATCTAATTGGACAGTTAGTAACTTTTGCGCATTCATTCCATTTTAATTCCATGTACGCATACGCGTAACAGGCTCGCGCTTGTATGACAAGTTTCATTTTAAAGGAAAGGTAAAACTAAATTACAATGATTAACATGGGGTGTTGTATGGTTATATTTTCTCTGTTTTATAGAAACAACAAACACATTTTTAAATAAGTATGCTGTTTAATTTCTCAATCTTTACAATTGTATTCTAATCGTTGTCGTGTATGAATTAAATTTAACAACTGCTCTTTACTTGACGCTCGTGAAATTGTACAAAAATAAGGCACCTTATGCTGATGTCGAAGTTGTCCAACTCACTCGGTTATGCCTCGTGAGTACGGACAACTCTAATTTCAGCACGCGGTGCATTATTGTTTTACAATTTCACTTGCATCAAGTAATACACAGTTATAAATCTATAATTATAACATGATTGACACATGACGATATCACACAAATACAATGATGGTATCTCCTGGGAAAACTCCTCCCCTACCAACCGACACCCAAACAACCCTTCTTTTACGCCTGCATCACACTTGTAACAACTTTTATTCAATAAGGGGGGGTACTCAAGTTTGGTTTGGGTAGGGACGTGCCGCAGGGAAATTTGAAAAGCCACCCATCCAAATACCAATTTTCAAGAAAAAGGACCCATCCATATACCAAATTTTGAATCACGTTTGATCAAAAATTGCTTTTTTTTCGCCCAAATTTGCGCTATTTTGGCACAAAATGTCTTAAGTTTTGTGAAGAAATGTCAAAATTTGCGCCGTTTGGCGAAAATTTTGGAAAGTGACCCATCAAAATACCACATTTTGGGAAGAAAAAGGACCGATTGAAATACCAGAGAGCCTGATTTTGCTACCCGAATTTGCGGCACGTCCCCATAACCACTTTTGTACTAATTACCCCCCCCCCCGGGCTGTGTGCAAGCAGTAAATGAAAAGTAGGATAACACTTTTACATCCATCACGGACATACAGATGGAACACATTTTATAGTCCCCATCGCGAACTCATTTAGCAGGGCAAAGAGACTCACTTTGCTTACTGTTGCTTATGCAGTGTTTGTTCTGGTCATTCCCTGCAGTAAGGAACCGTTTAGAAACACTTGTTAGAGGGACCCGATGCAAAAAGGGGTGCCCTTAAAATGTTTTACCCTCGTTAGGGGGGGGGGGGCTTGGGCTTGAAATAAATTACCACAAATTTTCTGGTAAAAATTGAGTTTACATGCTTTTCTATGGGGTTGACCACTAATTTTTGTCAAAAACAAGGGGGCCCTTGAATTTTTTGCGATAATTTTTTTTCATCACTGAGGCCCCCTACAAGTGTTTGTGAACAGTCCCTAATTGTGCAACAAGCCACCCCCTCAAAGTAAGTATTATTCAACAAAATTAATGGAATTGGAAAGTTGCAATATGATACAATTCAACCACAGGACAAAATGTAATTGTCAAGCACATGGGATATCTTACTTTGTTATCTTAACACTGGGTTTTCTGTAAATGTCACATATTAATTTATGTTATAAAACATCTTAAAGTTGCACTGAAAAAAAAAAATCAAAATTTTATTTGCAGATTTTTTAGACTTGGTACATGTGGTTTCAGTCAGCTACCAGTACCAAATATTTTAAAAAAATGTTTGATTCCTTTGAAAAGACAGAAACACTAGAGTTTAAATTTGTGTGTTTTCAGTTTAATGGACACGGGTCGGGCCAAATTTGTATCATTTGCTGAAATTAATATTGGAAGAATATACTAGACCAATGTACTTGTACTTTTGTTCTGGTATTTTGAAAAATTCATTGAAAAATAATTGGGAAAGCAGTCTCCCTGGCTGGATTCCAATTCCTGTTGTGAAGACATTGCTTTTGTGGGTATTCGGTCATACCTTGTCGCAATTAGAGGGCATCATAACCTTTTGCTTTGTTTTGGTGTATACGTGTGTTGTTTATAACCAAGGTGTGCTTAAATGATGCATCTTTGATGAAGTCTAAGAAGACGCACAATAATAAATATAGCGCCCACTTATGGTTGTCAAGATTCAGCTTGTGTGGACCCGAATACCCCAATTTGAGCCCCATGGCTGACGACACCATAGGAAGTCTGTGATCTCCCATCTATATCTATGCCTGGAACATAGTTTTGACCTGGGGGTTTGATAACTAGCATTGTAATCAATAACAAAGCAATATTGACCCAAGTCTATGGATTTTGGTCCTTTTAATTTTTTGTGGGCATTTGTAGTGCAGATTCCTTCTTTCACAAATAAGTGAAGCCCTATCTATTAGAATGTCTACCCTCTGTGTAACTCATTTGATTTTTGAAAATAAAAAACTTAGTGTACTTTGATGGTTGTTGTATTCTCCAGAATTCACTTGATTTGAAGATGAATTTAGATTTTATTTTTGTAATAGAAAAGTGGGGCTAATGATACCCAAGCCTTTTCTTAAGCGAACAAGGACAAGGAGCCAGAAATCTGAAAAAAAGAATTTGCATATAACATTTCAGAACATTTTGATTTGGAAATCAAGAATTTATCAATAAAAAATAACTTGTTTGATTATCTTCTGATGAATATGCAATGATTTTCCCGAAATAGCTATGTTTCCAATCATTGTCTTCATAAATATGGACTCATTTTAGAGACAAAAAAATTGTACATGGCAAGACCCGGACGCTGTAGTAGTGAAAAATACCGTCGCCTGGGTCTCATTTTTCCTTTCCCAGCAGGCGCAAAAAAAACACATAGGGTAAAAATTGCCTGGCATCCACTTAAGAAAAAGCTTGATGATACCTTAAGTTTACAATTTAGGTTATACAATTTATGTATGAGTGATATCCAGAACAGTATGTCTTTAACTTAGCGATAATATTACAATCATCATTATCATAGTCAGTTAATATTGGATAAGTAGCATATGTCAATCAGACTAAATGTGTTAATAGTACTGCATATGCTCTAGGGAAGAACATATAAACCATAATTGTCAAAAATGAAGAATTAAAGCAACCACAAAGACTTGCTTGAATGACAGTTGTTGGATTGCACCAATGTTACTGGGCCTGTTTGCTACATCCACAGTATAAAGCAAATGTGTTTCTGCAAATGAAGTGGTAGGATATAGGAAATGGGGAAATAGCAATAACCATATCAAAACTTAAAGAAGCTAAGTTGCAGGCTAATTTTCAAATCAGATTTGAAAATAACACCATATGATATCTTGTAGATGAGTACATGTGCTATCCAAATCATGCCATACCATTATGCTCGTAGACTTGGACAGATGATTAAGCTAGCAAAGATTCTTGACAGGTGATAGTAAACACTACATTTCCACCAATTTATGTCTTTCTTCCATTATTAGCACTATGTTATCCAATGGATGTGTAGGAAGCATGGATATACACTTAGAAGGGATATACCAGACTACCTGTACCACCAACGGGACCACCAAATGTAATGGAGTCATCATCTTGGAGCTCAAATTGGGGTATCCTGATCAACTTGTGTCCAGTCAAAAATCAACTTCAGAGTACAGAGATGCGGATGAGTGTAGAAACAAACCGCAAAAATGCTACTCTACGCAAACGATATACAAAACTGAACGCAAAGTTTTATCAATTTTTCTTCAACAAGTTTATATAACTTCAAGCATTGCTACAAGATGCAATGCATCATTTGCAAAATTCTGAATACTCCATCCCCAATGTAATCCCCAAGCCAGAATAAAAAGGGTACTGACTCTGGTAGCTCTCCTCTAAATTTACAGTACGAAGGTATTTGAACAAAATACCATACAATACTTTAAGAAGTTCTCAGATATAGACTTAAGATAAAGTTGCATTTAGGTCAGTACTGCAATCGTCAAGTATCTGAAAATGAACAACTTGGTTTCATATGATCCTCAACCATATCAAAAAGATACCCCAGCGGTCCAACACGTGTGACAATATCAGACGCTTTCTCCTTAGCTGCATTCAAAATATCAGGGTCCACATTAGGATGTAATAATAACAGTTCTAAAGTCTCCTTAGCCTTGCTGTGAGAAGCAGCCAGATGAAGTGGTGTCTGACCACCGTTAGTTTGTGAATTTATATCACTGTCATTCTGCAGTAACAGTGATGCTACTGCAGCATTGTTCCACTTACATGCACTGTGTAATGGCTGCCAACCATCAGTAGTTCTGGCATTTACAGATGCATTGTGGGTAAGCAGTAACTCCACCATCGGTAGGTGGCCATTGTATGATGCACGATGCAGAGGGGTGTACAGATCCTCATCAACACTTTGAATCAAACCAGGGTCAGCTTCAAGTAACTCTTTGACCATATCCAACTCGTTATTTTCTGCTGCCCATAAGATTTTTTTACTGGGAATTCCCTCCACTTCTTCCAGAGTTTCTTCGACTCCATCTGAGTCAGAATCATACCCTACTTGGTTATTTTTCGCTCTTGAAAAATGAGATGCCATGTTTTATTGCTAAATTGCAAAATTATATGTCTTGCACTATTATACTTGTTTCCAGGTTGGTTTCATTTGCTGTCATTGTTTCCACACATTTCTTCCAGTTTGAAACCTCTTGTAGAACTCTGCACATGATTTTGAGTTGTAATTCACCAGACCACTCTATCTGTGTCCTCTTTTACATCCTTCTGTAGGTTTTGAAGCTCCCGTAAGCCCTGCACAAAGACACAACAAATAAAAATGAATTAAGGCCCTACTTCCACTATAAATTCTCACTACATTATGTAGTAGATGCAAGTTTAGATATAGAATAAAGTAGAGTGAGTTTAAAGACAGCAGTATCACTCAACAGGTGAATTGACGAATTGTTCTTATGCAAATTATTTATCAAACATATGTGATAAAAAACAATAGAATTGTGGACATAATAAAACAACCAAAGAGATCCAAGTGATAAATGTCCTATAAAACTGGCCTATTTGAAAATACATTTGGTAGATCATATGTATGATGTATGATGGATATTCCCAGATTTAATCCATAGGTACTATGAAACAGTCATCACAGAGGGCAAATCACAACCTTATTTGTCTCAAATCATAACATTTATCAAGCTATCCTATTGTTTAAAATACCAAATTTTAGAATATCAATAATCACTTGATCAGCACTTTCTTTTTGACCAAAAATAGTTCCTATACTAATTTGGCATTAAATTCGAAATCCCGAATTTAATTCAACAATTATGGCCATAACAGAAAAAGTAAGCAAATTCAAGCCAAATCATTTGGAAGGATTATCTACCCAAAACAAACCCAGTAAGCTAAAAAAAAGTCATGGGTGACAAGAGGTGCTTTATTTTAAAAACTATATAGTATTGCTTTAAGTGTACATATGGAAAAAACTCGGTATCAGTGAGCTACTGATTGGCGCACATACATCCTGGACATGTAGTAGTATATACAATCTTTGAGTGATGCATGCGATGTTTCTTTTATTGTAATTCTACCACAATGAATTTAGACAGGATCTGAAGTTTTTAGCACTGTTATCTATGTTATATTAATCCTTTTAAGAAAAAAACAAATTCACATACAGCTGCACTAACCTGCTACCCCAGTGTCCAAGGATATAGAAAACACAAGATGGGTGCAAGCATAGATATATCAGTTCCCAATTTTTTCTATTTCCTGGTTTAACTAAACATAATCATTTACCATACACAGGGGTGTGAGAGGCTATTGACAAAAACAAGGAAAAGTGTGTAAAGTTGGGGTAAAAGGTCAAAAATGGGCTGAAAATGAATTAATAAGCTAAAATTTTAGCACATGAACACTTTCAAAAACGAGGAAATCAGCTGAAAAGAGGAACTCTCACACCCCTGCATACAGTGACAAATTTCATTCATAGCTACATAGATTTTAAAAGGTTGTCAAAGCAATATATCACTGTTACCCCTGAATGTATAAATCTTGATGGGAGATAGGTAAAGTTGCACTGAGCTTCCCTTTCTGCTCGAAAAGGCCCCAAATTTCAAGATTACTCCTGTTCCACTGTTCTAAAGACCCCAAATTTAAGAGCAGTCCAAAAAAGCATTTTCAAGCTTATTTTGACAATTTTCAGCTCCAAGGTCATATACTTTACCTACACATTCACAGGACCTTAACATTTCCTACCACACTTATTTTTCAACAAAACTCAGTTCTGAATAAACATTTGTGGCAAATACGTACTAAAAATATTTGAGTACCCTGTGGTATCAATTTGGTAAAGTGTCATCATGTTTTGACAGTGTTGGCTTGAACAAGCAACTGGGATTCAGAATATTACAGACTTTAATTGCAACAAATGTGACCCCCTTTTTCTGAAAACTGGCCTACAAAATGATTCCAATAAACTACAAGATTTTAAACTTAGATATTAATCAGAGGGGAGGGGGGCTCACCTATCTCTGTATTATTGTTTCAAATATACACTCTCGCTCAGAAGTATTTCCGCACAATTAAAAATGTTCAAAAACCTAATTTTTTACATTAAGTAATCTAGTATCATTAAAGATTCATACTAGTATAGGTTACTTATTTATTCAATATTCATGAATAAATTGATGTTTCTTTTAATATTTGATCTTCCATTGTCATAAAAATGGCTGATTTCGTGGACCATATACTCATATGACAAATACGCCAAAAGTACAAATCTCATTACTATGTAACTAATAAATTTTTCATAACCTCATTATTACTTTGTAACAGGATAGAATATTTTCAGGTTGTAAGTTTTAAAACAAATGTGCAGAAATGTATAAAACTCAATTTTTTTAATGTTCAGACGAAAGTAGTAATATGCATTACATGCCATATTTTCAAATGCAATGAATGCAATTATGGATTAGTTAGTTCGATAATTATACAATAGACTCTGTCAAAAAATGATGAAAATCGGATTAACGCCTTTTGAGATATGGCTGAATAAAGGTTTTGTGCGGAAATACTTTCGAGCGGCAGTGTATTTTAGAAACACAAACATGACGATCAGCCACAGCATGTTCACAAATTGTGACAAGCACAGGACATCAGGAATTATGCAACATAGATTCCAATTTGATTTGAGAAATAAAATCAAACTCTAAATAAAGCAAAGAAACAGTAACACAGAACTCGGTTTCAGAGGGGCAAATTAAAAAAATAAAAAGATGTGTTGATATTAGCCTTAACACTGACCTATGTTTGAAATAGTGACATTTCAACGTGAAATTTTGTTATGTGATTACTTCAAGCATGAGTTTTCTGGGCACGTGGGCGGTAAATACAGCACTAAAATGATTGTACTTTTCATGTTCTGTATGGGAAGCAGGAATGAGTATTCTTATCTCATTTTCTCTGGCTATCTCACTGGGCATATACCTCTGTTACTGATTCAAATAATTTGCTAACATGATATAAAGGTTTTTCATAACCCTGATTTGTTTGTCTTGCATCTCAGCTATTATAAATCCATATAAAAGTACATTATTTAATTTTCTAGAAGATGATTTACCTGCTGATCACAAAAGTGATTCTTTTTTTTAAGGAAAAAATCTGAACATCCGTTTCTAGACTCTAGACTGTAAATCTTTGCTTAAAAGCAAATATTTAGGATTTCCTTAAATTTATAGCAGGGATGAAATCAAAACTTTCAGCAAGTAAATATCTTAAAAAACGCATATTTTTAAATTCAGGGCTGTGAGTGGATGTTTGAAAAAACAATCTGAAAACAGCGAAAAAATTCCAAAAACAAGCTGAAAATAATGGGAAAAAAGCTGAAATTATGACTCTTTTGGAGGCATGAAAAAATCTGAAATCAGATTAAAATCTGAACTCCCACACCCCTGAAAATTACTTTACAAGAGTTACAGAGCAAACAACTAAATTGCACAACTAATGTGTTGATATTTTTGCTACGTATCAGCATTGGGGTATGAAGTGCGAGTGCTTGGTCACACTGATGACAGCACGCAATAAAAGATGAGTAGCATAGCCTTCAAATCGTCAATCCTGGTACAAGTGACAGGCTTGTAAACATCTCGCGGCCATCTCTTGCCACTAGCAACAGGCTTATTGGATCTAATTTGGAGTTTTGCTTTTCCACTTATTGGGCATGAATTAATTATTGGATTTGATAGTCCTAAATCTACTGTCAAGGACAAAATATAACATCAGTTGAGACACCTGACACAGAGTTATCTTTTTTCCCTGCACAAATCAATTTTTCAAATGCTTAAGGGATTTTGGCATTTGAATTGGCTAATATAGAAGGGATTTCCCCCTTTTAAGTAAACTTTATTAAAAGTGTTAATTTTCTTTCTAAGCATGGTAAGTTTCACATGAAATATATATCTCTCAAAGTAAAGATGCAGCATTTATAAAATATTTGACTCATATCATACGGGGACACTTGTCTGAACCAACAAGTATCTCATTCCATAACACAAAAAACACCATGTTATGCAGTAGTGGATCTAGCCCCCTGAAAAATTCTGCAAAATCAGCATCATTTGGACAATGTTTTGATACAAAAGTTTTCAAAAACCCTCTAAGCCCACCCATGTTCAATTAAAGATCACAGATCCGCGACTGTTATACCATACCGGAATTTGAATTTTTTCTTTTTAACCTTTTCCTGTCCTAAGGCGTCTGAGCGACGCCATAAATTACTGCCAGCTCAGGCGTAGGGCGTCTGAGCGACGCCCTAACTAACACTGAAGTATAACTAATTTCATGACCTCTAACCTTCCAAAACACTATCACAGGCAATGTATACAGTTCATAACGGTCTATTAGGCTGATGTTTCATTGAATTATGTAGAATATTTCTAAAGATAAATTTAATTTACTTAAGATGTCAGATTACAGGTAAAATGACGTCAGCCTGGGGCAGAAAAAGTGGTCAGACTGGAAAGGGTTAAGGGTTACCAAACATCTTTCATACATTGTACAGTGTGGACTTGTCATATCATGTCATTTTAAGTTATTGATCACCAGTAAAAAGAAATATTCAATGGTTTTAATGGAATCATGAAATGAGAAACACGTAGGTTCTGAAAAGCGCCCCTTTTGATATGACGAGTCACATAATAGATTCTCATAAAATATAATTTCACTTCATTGCACTAATTTCTTGAGATTGTATCCCGAGGGGGGGGGCACTCCAAAATGTTGGCACACGTCATGCTCCTGTCGATAAACCCCCTTTTTTTGCTCCGCTTTCACCCAACCCCTTTTCATTGAGCTGTCACCCAATGACCCCTATAATTTTTAAAGTCAACCTTATAATCCTTTTTTTATGATGACTCTCATCCATTGCCCTGATTTGTTGAGAACCTACACCGAATGACCCCCTTTTTCGCTCAATTTGTCGATTTTTCGAAAAAACGATAGTGTATGCTTTAAGAATTGTTATCAAAGGTAAGTGTGAACCAGTGAATGATAAAGACACTTTAATTTTTTTATTTTTTTATTTTGAAACGAGATAAGTAAAAGTTTTCCAAAATGCTCCCTAAACAAGTTTTAGCTTTCCTTTAAAAATGCTCCTAAACAAGGACTTACCACATTTAACTTTTAATTTTAACCTCTACTTTGTTTTACATCTGAAAAATATCCCTGTTGAAATCCAGTGTTTTTGTTTAAAAAAACACTCTCCTTACGGTTGAAAATAAGTGTTTTTAGACACCCAGAAACATGATCAGTACTTTCTGTGTTGCACAGAAGACCCCTCCAGTATTAAGTTACTCACCTCATAAACCAATTTGATGTGGGCCTTGATCTGAGCTGAATTCTTGCTTAGTTTTTCAGTGTATCTGAAAAAAAAACATACCAAGATAATTATGACATTTTACATTCCTGCATTTGGGCTCTATAGATTTGTGACTGAGCCCTAGTATTATTTGTCCCATCTTATTTTGTATCTGCACAGCTTTAAAATTTCTACCAAAGTATCAGGGACATGCGTGGCCTAGGGGATAAGTCCCCGACTATTAATCACCTGGCATTGAGAGTCGCGGGTTCGAATTCAGTGGGCGGCATGTGTAGCAAGATACTTACCCTAATGTGCTCCTCTCCACCTAGGTGTCAAATGGGTACCAGTTTTTTTTCAATGCCGGGAAGGTAACAAACTTGTGGGGAAGAAGGTTTGGTGATCTCCTCACCGCAAATATAACTTATTGAGGAGTTTTGCCCAATCACTTCGAAAGAGAGATAGGCAATCAAACCTATGAAATACAGGCGGTCCCCTTTTACCTTTACCAAAGTATCTGTTGTTGATTGTTATTACTTCTTTCAGTTGTAAAATCAATACAAACACAAGGCAAGCAAATTTTACAAAATTTACAGAAAGAAAACATTTACAGAATTCACATTCAAGGATACAAAAATCATTAATGATGAACAATAAAGTATATATAAATACAAGGGAGAAATTACAAACCATTTCCTTCAAATCAAGACAGATTGATGACATTCAAAGAGAGAAAACTATCAATAATTTGAGCAACTTGGTTTTATGAAGAGAGTCAAGTCAGAAGTCATTGACATTGAATTAACAGATCGGGGAGAGTGCATTTCCTGTTTAAACGTGTTGTACTGCTTGCGTGGAATGTGGCAAAATGGACACCCTGGACATCTCTATCGAAATTCAGATTTTAAGATGATAAGAATCCAAGTTGACTGGTATATGTTACAAATTCCAATCTTTGACTGAAAGTTTCTTTGCATTCTTGAAAAAAAGAGAAATATGTCATAATCTATTTATTTTCGGGCCCTGGTAGTAATTACAACAAAGTCTAAACAGAGATATTTGAAATTGAATGATCAGAATCAAATGAAATTTTGACAGCATGTATTTATTTTGGGTTACCGTATCTAAATAAATTAAAAAGATGTGAGGATTTGTTCACAACAGAATCATGAGTTACACCTTTAACAAAGGACTGGACCCCAAACTAACCCTGAAGCTCCTCTATTTCTTCAAGGCAAACAAATATTATCTAATATAAATTTGCCATTTTCAAGTTGCAAAGAATAATAATAATAATAAAAAAACCAATGTTCGACAGAAAGAATCAAAATATTAGATGACAAATAACTGAGTGCATACAAGGTCAAAATGATTGAAAGAGGACCAGTAATTAGGGAGTTAATCATTCACATTATCTAATATAAATTTGCCATTTTCAAGTTGCAAAGAATAATAATTGAAAAAAAAAAACTCCACAGAAAGAATCAAAATATTAGATGACAAATAACTGAATAAAATGATTGAAAGAGGACCACTAATTATACATAGGGGGTTTATCATTCACAATGAGTCAAGTAATAATGGTAATAAAATAACAAATTGTGTGTTGTTTTTGCTACCTTGCATAATTAACTCTGGAATAAATGGCTCTTGGGGAAACTGTATTCAGAAGCAGGGGCGTCGCTACGCATTTGAAATTGGGGCGGCCAAGTTTGTGTTGAATATACGCGGACAGAGGTTGTTTAAAGGGGAAGGTGTGTTTGTCAGGGGGGGGGGGGGGTGTTTTTTACCGACAACAAAAATAGAATATAAATCAATACTTTATCCTACAACATATGCAAAAGGAGGTGTCTGAGGGGATGTGCCCCCTGAGGAGTTAGAAAATTTTTGAATTTCGAAACACTATTCTCGCGATTTGGTGCATAGATTTTGATATCTTTTGCTTCAATTTAGAATTTTTCACCCATTAAAACCTCGCGAATGAGTTTAGATAGTGTGTCATTACAAATAGTGACATTCCTTTTTTTTTTTGGCAAAAAAGTGGGGCGGCCAAATCGCCTATGTAGCGACGCCCATGTTCAGAAGTGGATATCATGCTTGACATTCACCCTTACAATTACCTCTAAACCAGGATTTACTGTGGGGTGTTTTGTTACCCTTAACCATTTTTATAGCAAAATTTTCTACACTAGCAGGGAGCCATGTTAATATGTGCTGGCCCTGCTAGCTGATACTCTATGGATAGTGGATTGGCCGAGGATCACGCTGACTAAGTTTAGTTGCGAAGCCTATTCCTATAAAAAGTGACCTCTATGGCCCGGCTCTATGGCCTTGCTTTGACATGTAGGGCACTTTGATTGATGTAATGTAGGTTGACCAAAGATCATCCTGACCAAATTTGGTCATGAATCATTGACTATCTCTAGGTAAATTGACCTCTAGATTACCCTTGACCCATCAAGTCACTTGAAAGACTCAACCAATTGATGTAATACGGGTTAGCAGAAGTCAGATCCTAGGACCTTGATTTTTTGAATTTTTTCCGTGTTATGTACAATACAAACCCACTATCTACATAGTTGACTGATCGCATAGCCCAGTGACCGCCCATCCCTTTTCGGGAGGGGCTGTTAGTCTGCTATGCGATCAGTCGGCTATGTAGAACTCACGCTTTCTAGTAAGTGGTATAATGATGTGATACAGAACGCTATTATAGTGGATAAGATTGTGGATAGTAACACAGAAAAAAAGTCCTAGGATCGGACTAGGTTAGCAGAGGAGAGGACCTGTACAACCTGTCAAGTCACTTTTATTAGCCAATGATCATAAATTGACCAAATTTGGTAGGCCAAAGTCTTTCCTATGGTCACATTGTTTATGTGGTACCCCAATGATGGTGGATTTGTCACATAAAAATGATGTTACCATCTAATTTCTTGTCACATCTTTACAATATCCAGTAAATATATACATTTTGCTTAGATACCACGCGTGCATTTTGTCAAATCTTCCCGCCACTGACCAACAACTGATTCTGTAACCCCGTCTGTAACGCTGCCCCCTGTTGGTGAAAATTAACAGCGCGATTGTCTTAACAAGCATGGAGAACTTTCACTCAACTTGTGATACTAGATGCTATAGATTATAGAATTAATTGCATTCATTTTTGTTTTGAATTGTAACACTCTTGCTCACTGTTTTATGTGATTCAAATTATTTATTTTTAATTTTGTAAATTTTTAATTAATTAATTTACTGTTCATGAAAGTGAAGTTATACATGTATAACACCTAGTACCATATCTGCTAATTATAAAACCATTTTGTTAAAATTTCATGTCATCTATATTTTTGTAACAGCCTGTATGTTTTATATTCTTTTAAAACTTGATTTAAACTGTTGTATGGAACTCGTCATCATAATTAATTACAAAAAAAACACAAAATTTAGCAAAAAATGGTAATGTACAGGGTGTCCCATAAAAAACCTTACAATCTTTGCGTGTAATTTTCTTGGGTTTAACGGATAGTTAGAAAGTATGTGAAGGTTGCATTTTATAGCCCATGAGTTGAACTTTCAGATACCATTTGTTTCATTTTAGACAGTCGTGTACAACAAAGGATATGCTTCGTCAAATATTTGCATGTAAAATTTTCTGGTCCAATTTCACTATTTTATAAGTTCCACTTGAATGATGTTCTATTGAGTTTTGACATTAATCTGCTCATTCAACCGTTGCAATGTTTACTAATTTTTAATTTGCACGCTTTCATATTTCTGTGCTGAAAAAATGAACAAATTTGATGTAAAAGTAAGACAGATATGACATATTTTCCAAGGTGACCTGTTTTTATTCCATTCAGAAACACCCCTACTTTATGGCCAACAATCATAAAATTGGACCAGACAAAAATCCACCCAAATATTTGATAAAACGCAACTTGTTTTGTACACTACCGATTGAAATGAAACAAACGGTATTTGAAAGTTCAATTAATGAGCTATAAAATGCAACCTTTACATACTTTCTGACTATCCGTTAAATCCAAGAAAATTACATGCAAAGATTGTAAGGTTTTTTCTGTGACACCCTGTATGTGCAATTGGGCACCAATGGGTAGACTGACTCCGCAGTCGCCAAATAGCTGAGGGCGCCATACTTCTGGTTCCGGTCTGGCTATTTGGCAACTGACAAAATTACATGCATTTTTTTTGGAGCACAATGTTACTCATTTTGGTAACATAGCCTCTTAAACATGTTCGCATTTATCACTCGCTGGCGTAACGTAATCGAGTTATTAATAACCCAAACTCGCCTTGGAAAGAAACTGAACTTGGATATTCATTAATTCTTTGAAAAAAGTTTGTTTACCTCATTTGCATATAATTATTATTGTATATTATTCATGGTTAATTTCATTGTTGAACGAGCATGTTTACGGCTTGTTTAT
>JXSR01S074673.1:106381-125018 GCA_000969725.1 Ophiothrix spiculata | reverse complement strand
CCTGTATTGAGATTCAAAATGGCCGCCAAAATACTCTTAAACGTGTTAAAGATGGCTTAAACGACTTTCAAACAGCATCAAACACATCATTTTTTAAAGAAATTTGATGAAAATGGTTTTAAGAGTTATGTAGATATATTTGTCACTAAATTAGGCTGTTAACAAGCTTAAAATACCAAATGGTGTCTGTATTGAGATTCACAATGGCCGCCAAAATACGCTTCAATGTGTTAAAGATGGCTTAAAACGACTTTAAAAACAGCTCATCAAACACACTGTATTTTTCAAGATATTTAATAAAAAATGGTTTTGAGATATACAACAGGTATATTTGTCCTCAATTTAGGCTGTTAACAAGCTTAAACTTCCAATGGCAATTGTACTGAGGTTACAAAATGGCTGTTGCTAGAAAAAATAAAAATGACACACTTCAAATCATGGTAACGACACATTATAGGTTAATGAATGCTAAATTAATACATTAATAATTAAGTAGAATTTGCTGGAGCCTGAAGGATAAAGTTGACATGTCTCAGAATGCACTTCTTATAAGTTACTTATTAGTTATGTTGTTTATTCAAATTCAAGTGTTTACTACATACAGTCGAAATTCATTATCAACAAGGAGTAATATTTCATTTTGGGTTAGCAGCTCATTCAGGTTTGTCGTCGGAGTAGCAAGTTAGAAACTACAAATGTATCAATTTCTTGACAGAGTCGTCTTATAATATAAATATTTGTCGACTCGGGATGGGATGGTTATCTGCCTCCCCCCCCATACGTATATTTTATTTGTCATCGTCTTGATATTAGTTACCTAGTGTCACGTTTATGATGCAAATAAAACTAAAAACTTAATTTATGAAACAAACACATAAATAAAGTATTTCACTCTAAAATAGACCACAATATTTTTACCTGACGTATCTGGAGCGAATGTCATTGACTTTCCTCAGGACATCATGGGTTATATAAAGACATTGTAAGCTAAGGAAACCTTGATGTTTTATTCTACTTACTTTATCCGAGGCATGGAAAGGTTGATTGAGGCTGTATGTTGCTGTTACTATAAACGCACATTAATTCAACCAAACGACTTCGGCATTGATTAGGGCGGTTTGCAGACCTAGTGTTATAAATAATGAAAAGAGTGAAGACATTACGTCTCCGACATTAGTCTGTGAGACACGATTTTTATCTCTCATACGTAATTATTGTGTTAAACATTGAAAAATAAAGAATATTATAGAAAGATTTGGATATCTTGGTGAGAAGTTTTTCTAATGAGTATGAGAAGTATTTCCCAATTGTGTACATTTTACCCTTCTGATTATTTTAAAGAAAGGGTAAATTTTATCTGAGACCAAAATAAAGCCTCGTCTTGAACCAAGTTTCAAGTTTGAACCACATTTCTGGATGTTTCTCAACTAATTGCAGTAAGTCCTTTATTACAATTTACTGTCAACAAGACATACTGTATTTCACAATTACGTTTTATGATAATCCGGGATAGAGCCAGGCAGTCAACATACCGTTGTAATGAAACGTAAAAACACGAGAGAACCGAGATACTTTTTTTTCCCCAATGTTACAGAAATGTACAAGATATACAAGGAAATCCATGCTAGATTCAACACACATTAATGGTACCACTTTTAATTGCTAATAAAATAAAGCTAACAAAATAATACATTTTGTAGAAGATCGAAAGCTGTAAATCCGTGGCATACATCAGTTATTATTCCCGGGTCCTTTTTGGTAAGTGTTTACGTTATGCCATAAGATGTATTGTAAATATTGAATCTTTTAAATCGGTCAATATTCGTTACAATGTGATACATCCGAAACAGTTTTCAGGTCATTCAAAGCTACAGTCCCGAGCGAGACGGCGAGATGTCGTGTTTACAGTTTACTGCAAATTTTTAGAATTGTTAGAATATCACAATTTTTGGCAGTTTATGCATGAAGCTTTAATGATGATTTCACGTCCATTATCAATTTAAAAATGGATCAATAGGCTATTTCGAAAAGGTTGACGCTTTATCGCTGAAACGTCACAATTTTATGATGTTCGGACAATTCGATTGTCATATTGTAAATACGTGGTGTTGATTTCGAATGATCATAGTAAGCCCGCGCTGTTTTGCCTGCAAAAACGGCTGAGCACCATAGGTCCGAGATCTCCCCGTTTAATTTTCGTAATATTTGTTTTTAATATCAACATTCCTTTGTATTCGTCTAATATAAGCAGTCGTAAAATTTACGTATAAATTTAGCATTCTGTAGATTCTCACGATTTCACGATCTCAAGTTTGCCCTGTGGATGTTCTTGTGCTTTGTAACGCATGACTAACCCGCTCAAGAAACCTTGGTTCGAGTCTTCACAAATACAGTGGAAACCATTTCTCTTTTCATGATTAAAAATAGTTTAGATTCACATTTTCTGAGCAGATGATAGGTGCCCATATATTGTCCTTCCTTTTCATATTCTGAAGATACAAACACCCTTTTTCCAGTGATTCACTTAGGTATATGAAACGAACCTAAATCAAACGAACGTGACTTCTTTCTTTCACCACTTCAAATTTCTGATCTTCCTTGCTGTAGACAATTTTGTTTGATATTACTTGAAAATATTACTGAATAACAAACATGACAAATGTAATTCTCTAATGAAATAGACTTTTGAGATAAGTAAGTTTGATGTATGTCCAATTATATTGATGGCTTATTTGATAGAAAACAAACACTGTTTTCGTATTGACAAGCAGGGCCTGCAAAACGTGGTTAATGTAAATGTTAAGTTTTTACCCCGAGGAAATAAACCTATATAAATTTGCTGAAACTTCACAATACATCTAATGAAATGAAGCTCATACGATGAGCGGGTTATTAAGTTTTAGAAAAATTAGAATGACTAGTTATTTTCAAATTTATGCTGTTATGTAGTCATGTATAAAGTTTGTAAAAAGTCTATATATTAAAAAAAATCCCTGAATTATAACCATTCCATAAGACGATCTTGATGTTCTCGAAGAAAAAGCATTGATTGAACTAAAATAAAATACCATGCATCAACCACCAACCATCGACCATCAACAACGTGTTAACCCAGTAATTGGGAATTGAGGCAATAAGTCCAACGATAGTAACATCATTATTGATTAAAATTGTCAAAGCCATGCAGATGATGCCTTCGCTTGGCTGAAATTACTGGGTACTCGGAATGATTCTCATTTTTGAATGTGACCATTTCATTCGCTGAAGAACTTAGCCTATTTCATAAGGACAAACTTAATAAAATTGTATGACAATCATGGATTTATCAGCATGACTAGTGAAAACCAATTGTCTAGAGATGTATAATAATTCATTGTCGCTTGTCGTTTACCATTACATAACTGCTTTGGTTGTCGGGTAGCTTGTTTTTACATGCTCTACTTTTCTGATTTTAATTCACAGTTTTATTGTCCCGTTATAAATATCATCCGCCTGATGTCTTGACTACCCAATGATCGTAGGGCCTAAAACGATTGCCTATCTATGATTACAAATTTAGTTTACAACATTTGTTTCTAAGCTATTCTAGTAATGCATGCTCTTGAGTGCGAATGACAGAGCAAATCAAAATACAGTGTGTCCCAGAATAAACCTTTCAATCTTTGCGTGCAATTTTCATTGATTTAACGGAAAGTTCGAAAGTTTCATTTCAATCGGTAATGTACAACAAAAGTTATGCTTTGTCAAATAACTGAATGTAAAATTTGCTGGTCCAATTTCCCGAGTTTGTAAGTTCCCCTTGAATGAAGCTCTATTGAGTATTGTCAATTTGTCATTGATCTGTTCACTCAACCGTATCGATGTTTACTTATTTACTACGCACATGCTTTCTTTTATCTATGCTGAAAAAATGAACAAGTTTGATGTAAAAATAAGACAGATATGATAAGTTTTCCAAGGTGACTCATTTTTATTCCATTCAGCAACACCCTTACTTTATGGCCAATAATCATGAAATTGGACCAGACAAAAATCCACCCAAAAGTTTGATAAAACATAACTTTTGTTGTATACTACTGATTGAAATTAAACAAACGGTATCTAAAAGTTCAACTCATGGGCTATAAAATGCAATCTTTACATATTTTCTGACTATCCGTTAAACCTCTGGAAATTGCACGCAAAGATTGTAAGGTTTATTCTGGGACACCCTGTATTTCCGATTTTAGATGCAACTAACCATAATGCTTTGAACGGGGATGCCAACCTCAGGTTGCAGATAGATCGACGATGAATTCACGTACGACCTGAGACGATTATAGCTATAATTGTCTCAGCGTACGACCTTGGCTCCCCAAATCATTTGTTACCAGTGAAATGGGACTGAGTGTCTCCCACAACCAGGAGTCCGGGTCTAATTGAACTACACGGAATAAGTCGCAATCAATTATTTATTGATCGCACATATACAAGTACGTTTTACACAATTGAATAGTACTTTTGACGCTCAGTCACATGGACGCTGTATTTCATTAAACCGGTCTAAAAGCTTCCCAAAATAATTACAATAACATAGTTAAAGAATACACGGTTTTTTGTCTTGTATGTGACTTGTAGCGCTGAAACTCGATATGTTTATTTTACGTCACTTATCATAGTATTCACTTACTCCTCTGTTCTTACGACAGAGGAAACTTTTCATCCCTATCTTATTCATCTGTCATGTAATGGTAGAGCGTAAAATAAAGAAGCCGTAAAAGATTGTTTGTAATCAATTGCAAACAACTTTTTCGACTACCAATCATACGTACCTCAATTATTGGAAAGTACTAACTTAATTTCAACCTGCTAATTTATATGCCCATGGCAATTCATTTTTGTTGATATCTTTTAACGAAAACTAACTAAGTTACAAAACCAATTGTTTTATACTAAAATTTAGTGTTTTATTGAAGTAGTCGTCTTTCTTATGTGTTACTACAATTATCTTAATGGCTTATTTATTTGATTGAAATAAAGATGTTTTGTCTATTAAACGCGTTAATGTGTTTTATGTAAATTTCAAGTTTTCAGCATCAGTAAATCAAAACCTTTATTGATTTACTGAAATTTCATGAAGCTTTTATGATGAGTGGGCGCACCAAATTTGTAACAAAATCATGGTGACTCGCTATTTAAATTTTGTAAATTACACCGTCTTGTATGTTAGTTTGAAGCTATTGTAAAATCTTCTGGATATTCAAAATACGGGCTTTTTAAATCCAGAATAGAGTCATCTACGCATAATACAAATCTAAATGTTTTACCCGACGTATCTGGAGCAGATGTCATTGACTTTCCTGTGGGCCTCAAGTGTTATATAAAAACATTGCAAACTAAAGAGACCTTGATGTTTTACTCTACTCGCAGTACTCAAATACGCTGTTACTAGTAACGCACATTAATTCAACCAAACGGCTTCGGCATTGATTTGGATGGTTTGTAAACCTGTCTGAAATACATAATGAGGAGGAATGCAGACATTGAGTCTCAACATATTGGTTCTTTAGATAGGAAATATTCGACGTTAGATAGGAAATATTCGACAATCTTTGACTTTGTAGCAGTTGATTCATCTTTCACTTTAAGGAGTCGGAGTATTGGTGTATGGATTAAGGCCCTGCGGGGAAACCCGAAACCCCGAATTTTCCAGGACCGGACCGGACCGGACCGAAACCAGGTCGGGAATTTTTTTAAAGCTTTTTTCGGGTTCGGTACGGTCCGGGAAAAATATTGCCGGGGTCGACCGGGTCGGGGAATTTTTACTCGGGGTCGGGGAAAGTTTACATTCGGTCCGGGAAATGCAAAAGCTCGATTGGGGTAAAAATAAAATGGAGCAACAATTAATTGCTGTGTCTATAATGTCATTTTTTAATTTACACTTTCAAGTCCATAGTTAATCGTTCGTACTTTGCATTAGTTGCTGATCTGTCATTCGTCAAGTACACAAAAACAATTAATTTAAACGTTTTATACCTACAGAACTATTATATTTGGAGGTGAAATTTTGGATTTATAATCATAAATATCTATAGCCTTCAATTTGATATCACAAAGTGTACTACTTCAGGTTGAGCTCTTGGGGATCATTATATGATAGGATTATACGCCTTCAAGTATATAAATATTAATTACAATTTTTGCCACGATGTTTTGCGTTGGAACTCTAATTTCTCCTTTACCACTTTACCGAAAAAAGCACATTTAGACTTGTGGCGTCAACGAGCATTTTCTTCTTATAAACAATCACATAAATTCCCCGTTAATAATGATCTATGATTGTTTAAAAATCGGGCCATAAAATCATGTGAACGTTTTTCGTGAGGTACTAAATAAGGTCATTTCTCTTAAATTGAGTCTTTTTTCGTAATCGGTTTTAAGTGAAATCGTAATCCTTGTTAAACACCATTTTAATGACTTGAACTTCGGGGTAAATCGGGTCGGGGAAAAATATCAATCTTGACCGGGAAATTATGAAAAACTACCGGTCCGGGTCGGTCCGGTCTAGAAAAAATCATTTCGTGTCGGGGTCGGTCGGGGCAAGCCAAATTTTTATCGGGCCGGTCCGGTCGGGAAATAAATTTTCGGGGAACGACGGGGTCGGGGTGAGAAAAAACCTGCCCCGCAGGGCGTTAAGTTAGTATGGATGTATTGCCGAATCACATTTGTACAAGATTCATATTGTAAAATTTCAAATTGCGTCAAAACCTTTTCCTTAAACTTCTCTATCGATCACCACATTTTTCAATAATATGCAGGGATATTTGCAACTGTAAATATTACATTGTAATCCGTTTTTCACGTCTTTTTACATAAAGAAAATTTTTACCACATGCAACTGTAGTATTTGAAGCATAAAATAAAACCATTTCTTTTAGGGCAGGTCATGTCTCATTCTTCGTGGTCATTAAATCAATCAGGTCGATCGTCACGTCACATTGTAACAGAAAAATCAAATCACGCGATCGGACTATTCCTTTAATAGGCGAGAGTAAAATACAATTTACTATAAACATTGCATATTTCTACGATTATTTCATCAGTCTATCATAAGCATGATATGATTAAATTTTGAATATGGCCCAAAACATAATCACTGAAATAAAACGATTACGTCCAGTATTTGAAGAAACAATAACAAAGGAGAAAAGCGTGACCTTATGATGCGACCAATGTAGTGGCTATTCCCGAATATTTGAAGCTATATTACTCAGTGGTTTTTAACGCCTGTACCAAGGTACATCACTATATAATTGTTTTCTATATTTACATCTTTTGCATTAATTAATTATTCTAATATAAGGTATTATAATTTTTCAGGAATTGATATCATTTATTAAATTACCATAGCTTTTCAATGAAAATACAATCAGTTTTTGCATTATTTTAGAAAGACAGAAATTGTGTATATACAGAACAAACGTTTTCTTTCGGGTGATTTTAAAATGATTCTCTCTTCTTACTTGATTGCCACTGTTATTTCCGCCAACTCATATGATTTATAGTAACAACGTCATTGCTAGCAACACAAGGCATGCAAATCTAATGCATCATGTAAAAGACTGAAGGCTACAAGTCTCATGCTCTTAAGTATGCATATCTTGTATTCAGACTGTCTTTGCTTAATAAATAGGAAATCCCACTTTTTTAATGTCATTAATAGTCTAATGAATATACCGCCATATTACTTCAGTAGCTGGTCTAAAAATTGTGTTAATATACGTATCGATAACGCATCGAGACTTTCCATGATTTACTGTATTTTCCTATTATCGTGTTAGTTTATTTGATATGTTTAATATAATGTAAGCAGTTTTGTTTATTTATATTGATAGCTTGTTAAATGTGATACGGAAATATCTAGGTTTTAACATGGGATAGATGGTGCTTTAAAACTCAAGCTGGCAAAATGAGGTTTTGGGCGGTTGTCATTGTTGACAACAATAACAAGCCAGACAAAGCGATGAGTGGGCGTTTGACCACCGGTTGTGTTTTGAAGCGCTGCCTAAATCAAATCCCATATAAATTACTGAATATTTCTTATGCAATGTCTTTTGCTGCCATACAAATCATGCAAATTGAAAAGGATATACAAACGTCCTCTTAGCCAATCGTGTAGTAGATACTGTTAGTTAATATATTCAGACAAAATGTATATAGAATAAATCAAATATATACTTTGTAATACCTAGGAAAAGGTAATTGTTGAAATAAAGTGGTTCCTTCCAACATGAATCTTAATGTTTTACATGGCGTATCTGGGGTCAATGTCATGAATACCTTTGGGCCTCAAGTGTTATATAAAAACATTGTAAGGTAAAGAGACCTTGATGGTTTATTCTACGTGCTTTACTTGATTCATGAATGGGTAGATTGAGGCTATACGGAAGTTTACGTCACTGTTACTAAAACCGCACATTAATTCAACCAAAAGACTTCAGCATCGATTAGGAAGGTTTACAAACCTGTACTTTGTGACTGATTACAGTGTTAACTATTATGCAAGGGATGTACCGCCTGTAGCTAATTTGCATTGTGCATACTTGAATAGTCCATTGGTTACAAACTGTTCTGTCGGTCTTTGAACGGGCATTGGTCATTGCCAAATACCCTAACGAACGATTACAAATCTTTATTACAATTTGGGAACCGTACCTGTTTCTGAAGTTCACCGTCACTATACTACTGTTAAAAAAAAATTCTGTACAATCGACGAACTTAAGACTATTTTTTGTAAGCTTCTGACCGAATGGAAAATGTCATTCCTTAACCGTTTGTAAGTATCATCAAGATAAATGATCTCAACCTTGTTGGTAGCAAAGATTGTCAAACCATTAAATGTACAGTTTTGTATGACACCGTATGAGACCGTACCTTATACTAAAACAAAATATTACATAGTCTGAAGCAAGACGATTATATCGCTCTTAACATAGTCTTAACATAATGTTTAATCACAGCATATGTAAACACTAGAATAACGTCCATCAAAAGTGCCTTTCTCTTTTGTTCAATCGAAGCACATGTTGAGGCCATGAAACCTAATCATCATTGATTCAAATTACCAATGTTATCAGTACAGATGGTGTCCCTGCGCCTAGGCCCCATCTGGCAGTAAGCGGTTTTAAGAAATATTGATTTCCTTTCCATTTTAATATGTCATTGACAATTCCATTCGCTGAAGCCCTTAACCTATTTCTGACGACAAACTCAATAACATTTGACATGTTTGAAGGAACTTTGGATCGTTTAAGTACCCATGATCTATCAGTGAAAAGTACTTGTACATAGATGATATTGCCGAAATGTCAACAATGTCATACAGCTTGATTATTAGGTAAAGTGCTATTACACTTTACCTCTTACAATCTGAATTTGAATTCTGAGAAACAAAATAATCATCTAAAAAGTGCGTTTTCAAAATGTCATAAAAAAGTTTTTTTAAGTAATTTTAATCACATTCTTTAAACGAGAAAAAAAATAAAACACATTAAAATTTCAGCCAGGATATGCCTAGGTCTGGACATTTACAGATTCTTAAGCCTTCTCGCCATCATTATTCCCCATCAACGACTTCAGTTCACGGCAATACTGTCCATGTTGTTTGTAAGTTATGGAAACTTCTCATTTGTCATGCCTCATTTAGTTACCCATAGCTCAGAAGCCCTACTTTTTTGCATTTTTTACGTTCATTTGACACATTTGTGAGCGAAGTGGGATATGTTTGAATTGAAAGATACTTTTTACCGTTGTCGTTCACCAAAATATGTGACCGTCCAGCCCCAAACAGCAGTAAATGCCAGCTTTTGACATTTTCACTTTTATAATTATTTGCAAAGACCATACTTTAAGGAATAAAATGACACCTTAATGAACTTCACACGATTTCCAAAAGTAAAGTTATTGTCCGTCAAAGGTTATCAGGGAGTAAAACGTATAACTGAGTTAAATGCGTTCAAAGATTAGTAAGCCCTATATTTTCTGTTGATCGTCTTAAGAATATGCCAATTTATTTAACATTTCCTATCATTATCTTGAAATGAAACTTTGCTGGTATTTCGTAGTAAGCACTAAGATTGTGAATCTGTCAAAAAATCAATTTCGGCAAATTATTACCTTGACATGTATTTTCACCTGTAGCGCAAAATGAAATTTCTGGCATTTACTGCTCATACGGGCTGGACGGTCACATATCAGTTTTACTAATTACAGAGCCTGTTGTTTAGTAAATGGGTATTCTTTCGATTGTAAAGACCAAAGACATTCGCAAATCCCATGCCACTGTTACCGTTACCGCATCATTGCTGACAAAATGTTAATAAATGCAATGCATTATGGAAAACGCTGAAGGCTACAAGTCTGAGTCTCGTTAGTATTCATCTTTTATATTCAAACTATTTTTTTCTTTTGTTAGTCGCTAGTCTAAGCAAATAATACATGCATCAATAATGCGTTCAGACAAAATTGTCGGCCCTTTTATTTTGCAAATATGCACATTAACGCAAGTTATTTCTTATTACTTTTGGTTTTTACTCCTTCAAATATTTTTCAGAATATTTTAGAAACACCTAGGTATTCCATAAATAAAAGAATGTTAGAAAAACGAAGTACTTAGACTCTTCTTTCGCTGCACTTGTGTGTGGCTTTTTTTCCTTATCCATTCCTTAAATATGATCTTCTTGCGGCGGGCAATTTTATATCGTTTATATCACGTAAACAACATATCAAAATCTCTAATGTGACAATAGAATTTCTCCCGTGAAATATATATGAAGAGAGTATTACATCTGATCGAATCGAAAACCTTCCGTGAAGTATTGACGAATTATTACGTTGTTTATTTGATATCAGCATATTGAGGTTATTTTTATGTTGACAGTCTGTTCATTTGTTAATATAAATTTCTCTAGATTCAAAACAGGTAAATAAAATCCTAGAAAAATTTACTGAATGTTTTTGATGCTTAGTGCTGTCATGAAAGTTGAAAATGGTATACAGCTGTCCTCTGAACCAATCATGAAGTAGAAAAGATAATGTTGATAAAAATAAAATACATTCTTTTTAAAACCTGAATAAACTAAACTGTTGAAATAAAGTCGTCCTCTCCAATATGAATCCGAATGTTTTACCCGGCGTATCTGGAGCGAATGTCATTGGATTTCCTGCGGGCCTCAAGTGTTATATAAAAACATTGCCAACTAAAGAGACCTTGATGTTTTACCTGCTTTATGTGAAACATGAATGGGTAGATTGTGGTTATACGGAAATACACGTCGCTGTTACTATAAACGCACAACTTCAGTATTGATTAGGAAGGTATACAGGCTTAGTTGTAATACAAAATGGAGAGGAGTTTAAACATTGAGTCTGTAACCTTAAGAATAATGGCTTGAGTCCTACTGATTTAAATGTTGGTCTTACATATTATTATGGAAATGTAATGAATGAGAACGTCTAGTAGTTCCATTTGTCGGTTTTCTATGTCAAATTTACTTTTTATATTAATACTCACTTTCAGAAATTTTGTAAATCTAAAATGTATTTTTTCCTGAAGGTTATGGCTGCATTAAAATTTACATTTTCCCTTTATAAGATACCAATGCTTTGTATAGTGCGAACTGTTTTGCAACTTAATCACACGTCGTTTGCCCAAGCCCCCAGATAAAGGTTTAAAACACATTTGCTTCAAATACAGCTAAATACATGGATACTACATTTTTACTTTATTTTGGACTTAGTTTTCAAAGACGACAGGAAATCACTTGAAAAGACTTACTTTTGGATACGACAAACTAGACCGACACCTGTCGTGATATATTTCACTTGATAAACCCTGTCTATTATTCTCGCTATCATTATTTCTTATCCCTGTTTCATTTCATGGTACTTATATTGACCGGGTGGAAATATCACAATGCAGGCCACTTATCCGTGATATCTGGTGTCTAGCTAGAATCTATGGTCTGATTTAGTTAAACAAAACTAAAGCGTCCTACTTTAATCATCTTTTCAAGTTTGGTAGTCATCTGTGCGCTTAATTATTTTTTTTAAACAACGATCATGAAGAAAAGAAAGGTAAAGAAGATTTAACAAGTATTTACGTAGTGCATTGTTTTTCATACTGTCATGTAACGTTCTAATATTTGTGAACTGCAGTGCTAAAAATGATCAAAGTAGGACACCTGCACGGATGAGAAACCTTTATTGTATAATTCACCTTCTGAACAAATAGGTAATAAGCATGAATTGAAATCAGTGAGAGGGAAATAATGATGGCGAGACGGCTAAGCGGATTGATCAGAATGAGCTATCAAAAGAGTAAATTAAACCTGTCCGATTTACTTGCAACAGTACTCGCGGATACAAACCTTCATTTAAAGATAATGCTCTTGACTTTGAAATGAAGCAAGATTAAATGTTAATTGAAAATCAGTTTTAAAGAGGTTTAAATTACATTTTTTATATGTATGTATGAGACATAAGCTTTTATATAGTTTTAGCAAACTTATTTAAAGTCAGCATGTATTATCTATGAAAGCGCTATTTAATTTATTTCTTAAGTACATAATTATGTAGATTTGTTTATAGAACAATAATACATAGCCTCCCTTTTAAAAGTTCAAAGGCATCAAAATTAATGATTGGAAAAGGAAGAAACTGAAATCAAATTTAACAACAAGGAGTGCTCTTCTTGGAAAGATCTACATAACATCTACATAAACAATGATAAATACTGCATTATAAGTGTTTTTAAGTTATCGCATTTATCGTTAATGGAATATATCAAGGGCTTTAGCATGTTAAGAGAATAAAATCGTTATTGACACATTATCACAATGCAATGGATATCAGTTTGACAGAGTGCTGCTTATAATCTAACGAAAGCCAAACAGTTATTTTCTATACGATGTTCAACAACTTCAATTCAATTCGGTTACTTTTATAGGTATATGTTATACCAATATGTTGTTTATTATTGATAAAACATGAAAAACACAACAAAAAATTGTACATAAGACAAAATATATCTTTCTAACCCTAAATAGAATTTCATCATCCTGTAACATAAGGCATTTGTAAAAAGTGTCTAGCGTTTTTGTTATTTGCTATTACTTGTATTTTAATTTCCATTTAAAATCTTCCCTCATATAATAAATTTATTTACATTTCATGTATCCTAATCCAGTATTTTGAAAATAAACGTAACCTATACATATTGTTTTAATACATGCCCTACGTAGTAATGCAATGTACTAAAAAAAATAAATTACACATTACCTCGCGATGAGACCTATTTTATACGTTATGACAATTCTGTTAACACGAATGGAAGATTAGCATGCTTGAAGATGCTGATAAAACGACAAGTACAGATTCCAAGAATACCATATGAACACAAACTCACAGAAAACGTGACCCATACGACCAATACTTCACGTTGCAGATACAATTTCATTTAGGATTAGAAATCTAATAATCCAATATGTCTCCTGAATCTGATTTGATTCACTAATTTTGGTAAGATGGTGAAAGGTGGTAATGCTGTACACCCAAATGTATAATATTGTTTCAAATTTTAACGGGTAGCACTTAAGTTTTATTATTATTATTATTGTTTTCTTTGCTAACATTTAAAAAATAGCAAATGGATTTGATATTCCTTCAAAACTTTTGATTATAGGACAGGTTGGTTATCCACTTCCACAACTGTTAAATTGTGCATAGATATAAGTGATGTAATTTTATGAAATGATGGAGGTATGTGGGTGTAAAGAGTCACAGAAGATCTAAACCAAGAGGGCAATTTAAAAAAACATTTCATGAAGAAATTCCGACGATTAAACTGGTATATCTAGTACAAGTATTTTACGCAGTATAATATCACTTAATGTGCTCTACTAGTCCAAAATCGATTATGCTTAATGAATTGTGTCAGAAAAAACAAGCTATCTTAAGAGTAAACATTGCTTCCATTTCTTTTCTTACGTTCTGATTGATTTTGAAATCTTGTGGGCTGCAAAAAACGGACAAATTATTTGTAACCATAAAAATGCATCCATAAATGGAAGGCGAAAATCCTCCAGAAGCCCCGAAGTGTATTATTTGCCTTCTGATGTTTCAATAAAGTGTGATTTGAATCCGAAACTAAATCTCAGCTCCTGGCAAGGGTTTTCAATTTCGTAGAATCATCATAGATTCTGAGGGTTATATTTGCCGGAGGTTAATTGGAATTTGTTTAAAGATAATTGAAAAGATTTTATTGGTTTTAATGCTACGTTATATTTATTAATAAGCTCGGCCCTCTGCCCATGATGCCATATTTGTGTTATGAAAGTTATCTAATTTGCAGATGGAGCCAACAGGAACATGAAGAAAGGGAAATATATCAAGGAGTTCACAATAAATTTGTTTGTACGGGTCAAAATATTAATGAAGGGAATGTATGCTCACCGTTTTTGCTAAAAATAGAGTAAGATGACAAGAATTATGACGGAGTAACAAAAACAATGGGTTACTTAATAAAAAATACATTGCTTTTCAGATTCGTTAATGAACAGTATATTGCTTTTATAAGATTATTGAAAAATGAGCCAAAGTCACAAAACTGACAAAATAAAGACAGATTAATGTTTCAGACAAGCTTTATAATCTTTATGATCAAAATATATATAACATGTTGATGTAGCTCTTTGTCTTTACAAACAAATGTTTTCAATTGATTTCGAATGTGAACAAGTGAATCTTAAAATAGATATTTTTGCTGACTATTTGTGGAAAGATGAAATGTGACCCTCCATCTCAAACGAGCCATAAATGCAGCAAACAAAGTTTCATTTCCAGAAAACGACTGAAAATAATGAAATACAGTATACCTGTGTATTATGAAGACAATCAATCAGAAAATATAGGGCTTACTGATATTTGAACACCATGATCTCAGTTATTCGTTTTACTAACTGACAAACTTTGACGGGCTAGAACTTCACTGAGGTGTCATTTTAATTCGTATAACTTGCAAATATTTAAAAAAGTGAAAATGACAAGATGCTACATTTACGGCAGTTTTGAGATAGACGATCAAAAATATGTACTTGGAACGACATATGATATAATTTGCCCCTCGAACATCATATTATTAAAGTTCCAATCTTGATGTAATTTGATACAACAATCAGAAGTGTGACACTCTCTGGATTTATTTTTGTATTTAACATCGAGGTAATTCTATCTTGCTGATATTTCAACGTAATCTAAGGCCAGGTCACTTTACTTGGTTGTTGTGAAATATAATATATAAATGATCTGAGGTAACTTATATATTTGTCCCGACCAGTTCTGAATAAGATACTGAAAATTCATTGTAGCACTTTAAGCAAAGCAAAATCTTTTTTCATTTTCTTAATTGACCGTGTCGAAATGATTTATGATAAAACAATATACGGATTTGTTATTGAATGACCATAAACGGTGATGTTGTTGGCCTGTTTAAAATAAGATAAATTGTGTTTTATCAAGAATATAAAATAAAATAAAACATGTCAGAAGAAGATCTTCAATATTTTAGTGATGGATTTATCCATAATTGCCCAATGTGAAGTAAGCTTTATCGGTGTACACAATACACAAATGACACAGACCTGAAATAGAAAGTGTAAACATGACTTTTTTCTATAGGTCCTCCATGAAATGTTTGTCTTAGAATCCTCATGGTAATACATAGCGTCCTGCACACTAAATAGACTGCACAAAACAAATAACATTTTGTTGTGTATTTTTGAAAACAAAATTACTTCAAAAGTAGGACACCTGATCACTCTAAATATAACTGATGATATGAAGTATTTTTCTGGTTACAAACCTAGATGATATTGCAAGTGGTCATCAAAAATTTAAGGAGCAAACATTATTTTCAAGTACTGACATGTTTCTTATACTTGTACAAAATATGGAATGTATATCAAATAACGTAATATGTTTACTTTCAGTCAAAGATAATATACTACTTTATTTTTGTGGTGTATCAATACAAACAACATTTCTCTTGATATTATACTAGTATCGTTACCAAACATCAGAAGTTTTATTCTAAAATGTAGTTTTATGACTAGGGATATGTTGTTTTTATATAGAGCACTACCTATTTTGTCGTCAAAATTTTAGGCAAATATTCTTCGGGTTATTCAAAATGCAATATCATAGATTCCTAATGCGCAAAGGCGTGCATTACGACCGACCAAGACTGTTGATGTGATAATCTTTCAAAACTTTGAGATGTGAATATAAAAGTTTATTTTGAGAAAGAAACTTAATTATACAATATTTAGGGTAAATATTTTAGTTTCGGTAATTTTCAATTCTATGACTTGTTATTCAATTGCTAATTATATTTTTAATCAGTGTCAAAATTTGCAAATACTTAAAATATTTCTCAGACTATAAATTAAACCTGATATCAGTATAATTTGCCGCCACGATTATAATTTTGTACAATTGAATTTTTCGCAAGAGATGTGCAAGCTTACGTTGGGCAAAATAGATTTTGTGTTGATATTATAAGACCATGCCTCTGCCCCAAAAGGATATATGCAGAGCGACAATTTTGCAAACGGAAATTAAACTGTGGCATTTGCCTCCCCCTTTCGAATACGTGGTCCCTATACCTGCATTTACAAACTCGTTGTTTCTTGTTTGTTTGTTTGCAATTTATAAATTACTGTCTCATTTCATTTAATTTCATTTGTTTAAAAACATGGACTAATGAGACTAATATAATTATGTACCTAAATCAAAGTCGACTTATTTCGAATATTCTTCATGCTCTTCATAAAACTCTTGATCAGATTGATTACTTATCCTGATTTCTTGCTCTGAAAATCGTGAAATTAAAAGCATGCAAGAACAATATGTAAGGCAAAATTGTGGGTGGTCAATGCGGGTTTAAAGTGAATGCCAGTAAACCCAATTTGTTCCAGCGAATGGTTTGCCTAGTAACAAAATATTTTAATACATGTGAACAATAAACCTAAATGCGAAATGCGTTTTTTTTTTTTTTTTTTTTAGGAAGTGCTAAGGCAAATTTTAATTGAAAATCCGCATGGGTGATGAATTTTAGTAAGAAACCTGTGCTGTTTTGATTATATGTTAAAAAGAAAGCACTTCTTTAGTAATAATTTTGTAATTTTCCCCATTCTTTTTATCAAAATTGATATTTTTATTTTCGTTTTCCTAAATATCAAAATAAAAAAAGTGCGCAAATAAATGATGTCAAAACGACTTGCACGCAGTCAACAGGAAAAAAAAATCGGTTTTTTTGTTTGGTTATTTGTTTTGCCTAATAATGTATTTCATCGGAGTCTGCTTATGTTGAGCAAGTGTAAAGTAACCTTACATTTAACCCAGGTCGTAGACAAAAGAAAAGAACATGAAGTTATTGTCATTTGATATTAAATAACAATTATTAATAATTGACATTGACTTTGTTGATTACTTGTGATGTTTTGCTCTGATTTGTCAAACTGATATCTTAACATGTCTTACAATTATCAACTTCAAGTGTCCTATTGCGTATCGTCGCACAAACAATTTGGCAATGTTTCTGTTATTTACAATGTAACAACATAGGTATAGAAAGGAAAAGACGGATTATATCATATGGAAAGCTGCTGCTAAAAATTTGCAATTTGTCATCCGTGGTGAAAGCTACAAAGTGGGCGATTCGTGATATATTCATATTCAGATTCATATTTAATTGGTTTGGAATTAAAATATATATGATGAAGCGGGTTGCCTAAGAAAATGAATGTTTGCTGCCATCTCTTTAACTTACATTGTCTATCTTCGATGTTATGAAGTAGCTAGATTAAAATTAAAGATTGAGAGAACAAGTTGTTAATTCAAATATAGTTATTAATATTCAAAAGCTTAAGAACATAGGGATGCTTGGCCTGGAGCTCGAGTGGTTCTCGTCATATTTGAATGATCGTTTTCAAATAACTAAAGTTGGGGACAATTTTTCTACCAAACCTCCTGTCAACTTCGGGGTTCCCCAGGGCTCAATTTTAGGCCCCGTGTTATTTACAATCTACATTAATGACCTTTCAAACTACCTCAGAAATGAAAATTCAAGGGTGTACTTATACGCTGATGACACCGCAATTTTTGTTAAAGGCAAAACAGTAGATGGGATCAATTCTACCTTAATCTCTGAACTTCGACATGTGTCCAAATGTGAGCTCTTTCAAATATCCTGACATTTGGCTTGACCTCTCCCTCACATGGAGTGTAAATACTGACAAGTTGGCCTCCAAAATAACTAAACGTGTTGGTCTTATTAGGCGTATTCGCAATGTCCTCCCAAAACACACACTTAACTTGCTTTATAAATCTCTCATTATCCCACACTTTGACTATTGCGATGTTGTTTGGGGGAATGCAGGCCAGACTCTGTTATCCAGGTTTGACAAGCTTCAAAATGCAGCTGGCAAAATCATCCTTGGCCTTCCTCGTAGATACCCCACATATATTCTGCCCAGCACGCTTGGTTGGCAGAATCTTCATGATCGCCGCACCACCCATCTCAATACGATGGTCTACAAAA
>JXSR01S074673.1:75431-105676 GCA_000969725.1 Ophiothrix spiculata | reverse complement strand
AACTGCTAAATTTAACATGTGTCTACAAAAGCATGGTTTATTTTTGCGACACCTAATGGTTAAATATTCCATCATCCAATTTTCATCCCGCATTCCAGGTCTCTTTCGTGCTCCGGGTATGAATTATATGCAATTATGTAATTAAATGAAGTCTGGTTTGCTTCAATCCGGATAGTTTGTATCGAGATGCTATAGTATACTCCCCTCAGTACATGTATCATGACACACACAATATCATTTTGTCTTTACGCAAGACATTTTCTTTTTGCTTACAGTATTATAGCTTGTTAATGGGCTGATAAATTTATCATATGGAAATTGAATGAGTACAATGTTCATGAAACCTTGGTTTATTTTTGCGACACCTAATGGTAAAATAATATGAAGACATGGTTCATCTGTTATTCACAAGTACGGATTGTCTAGCTTCAGGTCTTTCTGAGAGGGTTACACATGTGAGTTCATACACCAGTCGCCTATATAATAGTTCTACTATCACAACAAAGATGAAACATAAGTATGTCATAATCATAACATAATGGCTTGGTTACATCGGTACATATTTCAAACAGTCCTTAATATTTTTCATTCATTTCACTGAAATTTTGCAGTTGTAACAAATTTAACCCTAAATCTCACTTTAGAAAACCACGTAAATGCGCCAAGTCCAGATACGTCACAGACGGGGGTTTAGTATTTATCGTCCCAGGTTATATGCAGGGACCAAATCGCTGGCCGGACAGCGTCTCCGCGTTGACTTGCTGCGGGTATCACTCGGAAGGTCCCTGGTTCGAATCCTGCTGAAAACCCGCGTTTATCATCACTCTTCCCTTTTCGAGGAGATAAGCTATAAACGGTTCCCCGTGAAACGATTAGTTAGGGTTAAGCACTGATAAACCTGTACACATTAAACTGAAAGAGAAGAAATAGCAGCTTTTCCAAATAATCCAAGAAATCTCGCTTTTAGGATGTAGTGAACAAGTTCAACTAATAATGCAAGTTTATAAATAATTCAACACTAACTCAAGAGCTATTAATGATTGATATCCAAATCGCGTTATTTATTCTTGTATAACAAAATAAGTATCAAATCATTATTCATAAGTCTTTGTAACCATTATTTCTCGTTTTTTATTTCTTCTAATTTTGAATTTTCAAGCGCACTTTATTTCAAGAGGTAATTCAAGAGCTAATGATTGATATCGAAACCATGTTATTTATTCTTGTTTAACAGAATAAATACCAATCATTAATAACAAGTGTCTGCAACAATTATATATATCTCGGTGGTTTTTTTTTTGTTTGTTGTTATTTTTGTTTGTTTGTTTGTTTGTTTTTATTTCAAGTTTTTAAACACACTTTTATTTATCATTAAGCTGAATATTCTTAGATATTATAGGAATGTTGAATGATGCAATTTGAACGGATTGTCACTTCTGACGATCACAATTGTCATCCCCTAGGTGCATTTAATACAAGGATGTAAATAATTGAATTCTAAAGACCTATTGTGTATATCTTAAGTGCAACTCACCGGATAAAGTCAGGACAGAGTAGATAAAGATTTCAAACACTTATTTCAGATACAATTAACTATTAATAGATAGATACTGCATTTTTCCTCTATTTTGGACTTCAAGTTTTCAAAGTAGACGGTAAACTTCTTGAAAAGACTCACGTCTGTATAATAGTAGATACGGTAAACTAGACCGACACCTGTCAGTAATATCGTTCACTTGATAAAGCCTATCTATTATTCTCGCCTTCATCATTTCTTAACCCTGGTTTCAATTCATGGTACTTATTGACCAGGTGGTAAATAACAGAATACAGGCCACTTACCCGTGATGTCTGATTTAGTTTAACAAAACTAAAGCGTCCTACTTTTATCATCTTTTCAACTTTGGTAGTGTATGAATGCATTAAGAAAGAAATAAAAGTTCATTTTTTGTCATATCCTTGAACAAATGAAAGTATACAATGATTAACCTTTATCATTGATGTTGTTCGTGGTTTCGTAGAGACATATACAAAAGTCTTATACCGCCCAAGCAATGGGTATCTGTTATTCCTTCCCAAGAAAGGAAACCTTAGCTTTATGAACAACTACTGAGGAATCGCAAACATTGCTGCGATTGCAACAAGAATCTTGTTCAATACGAGACCATGTTGATCCCATCCTTGGGAGAAACTAGATCGACTTTCGTCCAAGTAGAAGTCGTGCTAAACTTATCCACATTTGGAATATGAAGAGTTTTCAAGATTACTGGCTACCATTTCATCACCCATCGTCATCGATTTTAAGGAGTTTGACTCCATCAACAGAAGAATTATGTCTGCGCCGCTATGTGGTCAATGTAAAAACTACACCCTACAAGAACTCTGAAAATGTATTGCTGGTAGATTGGAACATTTTGAACTCTTTTTTTGAAGTTTCAACTGGTCTTACTCCTTCCTTTGTATCATTCTAGCAGGATATCTGCTCAAGATATTGATACAAGAGTGATAACACATCGATATCCAGCTATAAATCACTTTGGATATGCTGATAACATTGCCTTTGTTGGAATTATCTATATCTCAGGGACATGCGTGGCCTAGTGGATAAGTCCTCGACTGGTATTCACCGGGCATTGAGAGTCGTGGGTTCGAATCCGGTGGGCGGCGTATGTAGTGTCGTTGAGCAAGATACTAATGGTGCATTCATTATTATAGTCCAACGATTTCACAACGATTTCATCGCACGACGTCTACGTCGCACATGTATTAAAACAATATCTATAGGTTACGTATAAAATACTGGATTAGGATGCATGAAATACATGAAATGTATATAAATTTATTGTATGACGGAAGATTTAAATGGAAGTAAAATACAAGTAATAGCAAAAAGCAAAAACGCTAGATACTTTTTACAACTGCCTTATGTTACAGATGAAATTCTGTTTAGGGTTAGAAAGATATATTTTGTCTTATGTATAATTTCTTTTGTGTTTTTCATGTTTTATCAATAATAAACAACATATTGGTATAAAATATACCTATGAAAGTAACCGAATTGTATTGAAGTTGTTGAACTTCGTACAAAAAACAGCTGTTTGCCTTGTGTTAGCTTATAAGCAGCACTCTGACAAACTGATATCCATTACATTGTGTTAATGTGTCAATAACGATTTTATTCTCTTAAGCCCTTGATATATTCCATTAACGATAAATGCGATAAACTTATAAACACTTATAATGCAGTATATATCATTGTTTATGTAGATGTTATGTAGATCTTTTCAAGAAGAGCACACCTTGTTGTTGAAATTGATTTCAGTTTCTTCCCTATCCTAGCATTAATTTTGATGCCTTGGAAGTCTAATAAAATTAGAATTAGTTTCACCATTATCTCCAAGTAACTTGTAAAAGGAAGGCTATTATGTATTTTGTTCTATAAACAAATCTACATAATTATGTACATAAGAAATAAAGTAAATAGCGCTTTCATAGATAATTCATACTGACTTTAAATAAGCTTGCTAAAACTATATTAGAGAATGAGTCTCATACGTTCATATAAATAATGTAATTTAAACCTCGTGAAAACTGATTTTCAATTAACATTTAATCTTGCTTCATTTCAAAGTCAAGAGCATTATCTTGAAATGAAGGTTTGTATCCGCGGTATTGTTGCAAGTAAGTCGGACAGGTTTAATTTACTCTTTTAATAGCTCATGAGAGATTCTGATCAATCCACTTAGCCGTCTCGCCATCATTATTTCCCTCTCACTGATTCCAATTCATGCTTATTACCTATATGTCCAGATGGTGAATATACAATAAAGGTTTCTCATCCGTGCAGGTGTCCTACTTTTATCATTTTTAGCACTACAGTTCACATATATTAGATCGTTACATGACAGTATGACCAACAATGCACTACATGTATACGTACATACTTGTTACATCGTCTTTACCTTTCCTTTCTTCAGAATCGTTATTCAAAAGGATTAACCCTTACCCTCCTAAGCAATTTTGTGTAACACGTCCTCCGAGGGGGGGTTGCAACCCCCCCTATTATTTTTGAACGGAACCCCCTATAAACTTGGTTTTGCTATTAATAGATAGGTATGATCCTCCCCTATCCAACGATAGCAAGATAATTAAAATCGGCCGAGGATTTACGTAATTATGACGTCATAAAGTACTTTCTGATGGGAAAATCAGGCAAAATTGCATTATGGCAAAAATGGCCACCAAATCAAAATTTTGCTATAAAAGTTCTAAATAACGGATTTTCTTCCGGGTTTTTGCTAATTAAGAAGGGAAATGATGATTCTATGAGTCTTGTAAGTTTGAGTCTTATAGCGTACATTAATTCTTCAAAATGGCGACTTGAACATTTCCGGGATTTCACCAACCCCCCTACACCCCAACTTTGACGGCCTACCCTAACCCCACCTTACATGGTACCTCCCTAGTTTTGTCATCAAAATGATTGCAAAGGATGTAAAAGAGATTACCCAAATGTCTGGGTCCGGTTGCTTTTGCGTTTTTATGAAGTGGGTTGAAAACCTTAGGGGGGGGGGGCTCCTTCGGAAGAAAAGGGTTAAGGATTAACTAAGCGCATATATACCCATGATAAAGACATGATATCCAAATAATTTTCCAAAACAATAACTAAATTACACATTACCTCGCGATGAGACCTATTTTATACGTTATAACAATTCTGTTAACACGAATTGAAGATTAGCATGCTTGAAGATGCTGATAAAACGACAAGTACAGATTCCAAGAATACCATATGAACACAAACTCACAGAAAACGTGACCTATACGACCAATTCTTCACGTTGCAGATACAATTTCATTTAGGATAAGAAATCTAATAATCCAATATGTCTCCTGGATTTGATTTGATTCCATAATTTCGGTAAGATAGAGGAAAGTGGTAATGCTGTACACCCAAACGTATAATATTGTTGCAAATTTTAACGGGTAGCACTTTAGATATTTTATTAGTATCATTTTATTGGCTAAAATTTAAAAAATAGGGGCAAACGGATTTTGCATTCCTTCGAAACTTAAAGCTCTAAATGTTAGAATAGGACTGGTTGGTTTTCCATATCCGCAACTGTTCCTAATAGTGCATAGATATTAGTGATGTAATTTTTATGAAATGATGGAGTTACGTGGTGTAAAGATTCTGACATAGAAGATTTAAACCAAGAGGACAATTTCAAAAAACATTACATGAAGAAATAGTGCAAATTCCGAGGATTAAATCGGTATATCTAGTACAAGTATTTTAACGCAGTATAATATCACTAAATGTGCTCTACTTGTCAAAAACCGAGTATGCTTAATGAATTTTGTCAGACAAATCAATCTTATTACATATTACATATAAACATTGCTTCCATGTCCTTTCTTACGTTCTGATTGATTTTGAAATATTTTGGGCTGCAAAAAAACGGACAAATTATTTGTAACCATAAAAATGCATCCACTAATGGAAGGCGAAAATCCTCCAGAAGTCCCGAAGTGTATTATTTGACCTTCTGATGTTTCAACAAAGTGTGATTTGAATCCGAAACTAAATCTCAGCTCCTGGCAAGGGTTTTTCAATTTCGTAGGAATGGAGGAATTTAGAAGCTAAATCTTTTTTCAATTTCTGAATTGACCGTGTCGAAATGATTTAAGATAAAACAACATATGGAGTTGTCATTGAATGACCATAAACGGTAATGTTGTTGGCCTGTTTAAAATAAGATAAATTGGGGTTTATCATGAAAATAAAATAAAATAAAATAAAACATATCAGAAGAAGATCTTCAACATTTTAGTGATGGATTTATCCATAATTGCCCTATGTGAAGTAAGCTGTATCGGTGTTTAAGAGGAAATACACAAATGACACAGACCTGAAATAGAAAGTGTAAACATGACTTTTTTCTAAAGGTTCACCATGAACTGTTTGTCTTAGAATCCTCATGGTAATACGTTGCGTCCTGCACTCTAAATAGACTGCACAAAACAAATAACCTTTTTGTTGTGTATTTTTGAAAACAAAATTATTTCAAAAGTAGGACACCTGATCACTCTAAATATAACTGATGATATGAAGTATTTTTCTGGTTACAAACCTAGATGATATTGCAAGTGGTCATTGAAAATTCAAGTAACAAACATTATTTTCACAAGTACTGTCATGATCCTTATATATTTGTACAAAATATGGAATGTAATCAAATAACGTAATATGTTTATTTTCAATCAAAGATAATATACTACTGTATCTTTGCGGTATATCAATACTAACAACATTTCTCTTGAAATCTCTATCTATTTTGTCGTCAAAAGTTTATTATTCTCCGGGTTATCCAAAAACGCAATATTAAAGATTCCTATAAATGCGCAAAGGCGTACAACTACGACCGACCAAGACTGTTTATGTGATACTCTTTCAAAACTTTGCGATGTGAATATAAAAGTTCATTTTAAGAAAGAAACTTAATTAAACAATTTTTCTTAATTATACAATATTTAGAGTAAATCCTTTAGTTTGGGTAATTTTCAATCCTAAGCCTTTTTTTTTCAATTGCTAATTATACATTGAATCAGTGTCAAAATTTGCAAATACTTAAAATATTTCCCAGACTCTAATGCCTGATATCAGAATGAGCGACGTGATTTTAATATTTGTGTACAATTGACATTTTCGCAAGAGAGATGCAAGCTTAAGTTGGGGAAGATTAATCTGAGATTCTGTGTTGATATAATAAGACCATGCCTCTGCCCCAAAAGGATATATATAGAGCGACACTTTCGCAAACGGAAATTAAACTGTGGCATTTGCCTCCTCCCTTTCGAATACGTGGTCCCTACCTGCATTTACAATCTCATTCTGTTTTGTTTGTTTGTTTTGGAATTTACAAATTACTGTCTCGATTCATTTCATTTGTTTAAAAAAACAATTATAGCTGTAATGGACTTGTGAGATTACTATAATTATGTAACTAAATCAAAGTGGACGTATTTCATGTCGTTCAGGAATGGCATATTCTTCATGCTCTTCATAAAAATCTTGATCATATTGATTACTTATCATGATTTTTTGCTTCTTACAACCGTTAAAATTAATATGTAAATACGGTAGTAGTATAAACTTGTTGTCAGATGATATATTTCATCCGAATCTTCTTATTATGAGCCAGTGTAGAGTGAACTTATATTTACCACAGATTGCAGACGAAAGAAAAGAACATGAAGTTATTGTCATTTGATATTAAATAAACATTATTAATAATTGACGTTGACGTTGTTGATTACTTGCAATGTTTTGCTATCATTTGTCAAGCTGATATTTTATCATGTCTTACAGTTATCAACTCCATATGTTTTTTTTTTAAGCCAGTGGATGTTTTTGTTATTTTCAATGTTACAACATAGGTATAAAATAGAAAGACGGATGATGTAGAAAGCACTGCTAAAATTCCAGATCACCGACAAATAAAAGAACACGAAGTCAGTGACATTTGATATTAAATAAAACATTCATAATCGACATTGACTTACATGTTGTTGATTACTTACGATCAACCATGAAGCGGGTTGCCTAAGAAAATAAATGTTCGCTCCCATCTCTTTAATTTAATTGTCTAGCTTCGATGTTATGAAGTAGCTAGATTAAAATTAAAGATTGAGAGAACAAGTTGTTAATTCAAATATAGTTATTAATATATCACCATAAGTTTCTTTGTAATTGCTGATAAATTGACAATTTATAATTTCCATTATCCAATTTTCACCCCGCATTTCAGGTCTCCTTCGTGATCCGGGTATGAATTATATGTAATTGTGTAATTAAAATGAAGTCTGGTTTGCTCCAATCCGGAGAGTTTGGATCGAGATGCTATTTAGTATACCCCCCTGTATCATGTCACACACAATATCATTTCTTCTTTACGCGAGATATTTTTTTTGGCTTACAGCATTATAGCTTATTAATGGGTTTACCCACAGCCATGGAAACAGAATGAGTACAATGTTCATGAAACCTTGGTTTATTTTTGCGACACCTAATGGTAAAATAATATGAGACATGGTTCATCTTTTATTCACAAGTACGGATTGTCTAGCTTGAGGTCTTCCTGAATGGGTGACACATGTGAGTTCATACACTAGCCGCCTATATAATATTTCTACTATCACAACATAGATGTAACATAAGTATGCCATAATCATAACATAATGGCTTGGTTACATCGGTACATAAAAGCATTTCAAACAGTCCTTAAATATTTATCACTCATTTCACTGAGGTTTGTAGATGCAAATTTAACCACTGATAAACCTCTGCACATTAAACTGAAAGAGAAGAAATAACAGCTTTTCCAAATAATCCAAGAAATCTCGCTTTTAGGATGTAGTGAACAAGTTCAACTTATTACATTTAATGCAAGTGTATAAATTATTCAACACTAACTCAAGAGCTATTAATGATTGATATCCAAACCGCGTTATTTATTCTTGTATAACTAAATAAATATCAAATCATTATTCATAAGTCTTTGTAACCATTATTTCTTTTTTCTTTCTTATTATAAGTTTTCAAACGCATTTATTTCAAGAGCTAATTCAAGAGCTAATGATTGATATCGAAACCATGTTATTAATTCTTGTTTAACAGAATAAACACCAATCATTAATAATAAGTCTTTCTAACCATTACTATTCGTTTTATTTTCTTATTTCAAGTTTTGAAACACACTTTGTTTATCATTAAATTGAATATGCTTATATAATATAGGAATTCAATTTGAACGGATTGTCACTTCTGACGATCACAATTGTCATTAACTTGGTGCCATGGTGCATTTAATACAAGGATGTAAATAATTGAATCCTAGAGAGCCAAAATAATTGTGTATATCTTAAGCTCAACTCATCGAATAAATACACAGTACTTTAACGATAAAATCAAATTATATTGTTTCTGGATGATATTATTTACCAACGATGGGATTAATTTAGATTCTTAGTCACTGAGTGCGATTTTACTTCCTAAAAAGGCATTTTGGCAAGCCATTATGAGACGATAGATGACAGTGCGTTCAGCGTGAAACGCAGTAGAGCCGCGCGTTCAAAATCACGGCGCGATGCAGGTATACGCAAACATCCGGCGCTAACAGCTTTACTGGGTTTGGAATATTTCATGTTGAATAGGGGTGTACGTTTTTCCAATGATAATGTTTATAGTTTTGGGCAATAATTTACATCGTTTTTGGTTTATAAATGACTCAAATATGTGACTAAGAATAAGAATAAAAGATTGCTATTTATTGTTTGCGAGGGCACCCATTACTCAAATAATGTACGCCCATCCATTATGAGATGATAGATGACAGGCAAAACAATAAATCGCCATCTTTTATTCTCTAATTGGATAGTGTATTTTGTTTGGGGCTTTTACTTTTGAGGTTTTGAGTAACAACAACATGAATAGAGATTGGCAAAACAAATATGCGTGTATTATATTCTAAAGAGCAAACCAAACACTTTTCCTGTTTACCGAACAGCAAATAAAATCAAACTTCTTCTTTATTAACCTTATTAAATTTTATGATTTACATCAAGATATAATTTTAAACAACAGATGGCATTATTGCAGATCCAGTTTTGGCTAAGTGGTGGGATTAGTTTTGTGATATCTTAGCGTAAGGCCTAAAAAATTGTTTGATTGGCGTAACCCGACCGACCCTATTTTTACCACCGACCCTAAATATTTTTATTTTTTTTAGCATGGTAAAAGACCTCCAAATCCCAAATTTGATCGGAATCGGTTCATGGGGCCCGAGATATGGCTTGCAGGACATTCAAAATTACAGATAAAAGATGTGTTACAGAAAAAGTGAAGATGTGTTTTTTTTATATGTGTAGTATATTTTATGTTCTTGTATGTGAAAAATTATTTTTTTTAAATCCGACCTACCTACTCTATTTTTTTTTTCTATGTTACGCCAATCAAACAATTATTTTGTTTAGGCCTAAGATGTGTGCCTTATACAGTAAACGCAACGCGTGCATTTTGTGATATACGCGTTGTAAAACTGTAAAAACAAAACGAAAAATAACGTAAAATACTAATGAGTACTCCCGAGCCAAACATGAGTAAAACAACCATTTACAGGGGCGTAACCAGTGGGATGTCCGGGGGGGGGGAAGCTTTTTGCGCGCGCTACGCGCGAGTTAAGTTTTTTTCCCAAGCCAGTACAAAAATCGGGAAGGCTCTTGAGTCTTGCCCCCCCCGGACGGTCAAAGCTGGTTACGCCCCTGACCATTTACGTGTACTTTACCTATACCAAAGAATTCTTCAAATACCATATGTCCTACCGATAGAATGTTATTAATTTTGTCCGGTCAATTGTCAAAAATCAAAAGGAAAATACAGAGTTACCGCCCATTTTAAAAATGTATTTGATATTGTGTTTTATCGTAATTTAATCGCGCGCTGTTATCAAATCAGTTCATTTTGTTTTCTATCGTAGCCTTCGTAGGGAAGCGTCAGACAAAAAAAAAATCCGTGACATAAAAATGATATTTTATCGGAGTCTTCTCATATTGAGCCAATGCACAATCAACTCATATTTACCCCAGATCACAGACAAATAAAAGAACGCGAAGTCAGTGACATTTGATATTAAATAAAACATTCATAATCGACATTGACTTACATGTTGTTGATTACTTACGATGTTTTGCACTGATTTGCCATCAGACATCGCGTCAACTTCACATGTCTTATTGTGTATCTTCTTCACATACAATATTTCCGCCAGAAAAGGTTTTTGTTATATTCAATGCAACCAAACAGGAAATAGCTAGGAAGCATATGAGGATAGCTGCTGCTTTTAATACTTTCAATCGTTCTACCTATCCATATCCACGGCCCGCGATTTAATATTATGCGTAAGTATTTCTCCATAAAAGTTGCAAATTAGACGATGTGTGATTCAATCTCATATATTATTGTAATTCACCTAATGTTTATGGAGTCATTCAAGGTGGTCTTTGTAAGGTTGTGTTATATATATGTAACATTTGAAAACTACTTTATCCAAAAATTGGGCTCATATCTAAGGTCTTTTGAAGACGTTACTTGCTATCAAGTGTATTTGCTTATTAAAGTTAGTAACCAGCCTTGTCAGACATATTTCTTTACAATTTAGAGCTTAATGGTAATAGTTTTTAAGTTAAAATGAAAAATAGTTTGAAAATTCACTTGATTGTTTGATACACAAAGCTGCTTAAACTCTATATTACTACAGGGCAGCTATTTAAATTGAATGCAAAAGTATCGTATACATAAAAGAAGACCGCTTCAAAGCCACCGATCTCCCTAAAGATTAGGATGTTTTTGCGCAATTACAACAAATATAGAACAAAAGAATACATAACAAATTTATGGTAATTAGCATTTCCTTACAGTCATGTGGGAAATAATTGAATATAAATACATTTGATGCATATTAATGAAACTTATATGACTTGACTTATGTAAAGCAGACTATTCTACACTAAGAAATTGCTTCTTCCTATTCTCAAAGTGCAAGGTATTTGCGAACATTTTGTCTAGAAGAAGAATGCGTTTTAAACCTTTTCCGGATATCGGTTTTTATCAACTTTGAACTTCGAAAATGCGTATGTATAGTTGAAAGAACTTTATAAGATATCCACAAGGTGACTTTGTTAAGAAGAAGTATTTTGCAGCCTTCAGTCGGTATTGTTTTCCGATTTATAGCGTACTTGACAATAGCGTTAATCTCAAATACGTCATAATGATACGTAATTTATAAGGTACATTACACGTCTCTTTTTAGTTATATATAATTTGGAATTAGAATTAATCTGGAAACTAGTCACTAAAATAACTGAAATGTTCACTGCCATCTCTTTGGAATATAGTCTAGCTTCGATGTTATATTATTGAATCAAAATCAATTATTATCACAATAAACCATATCGTAATCGTTGATTAAATTGGTGATTTATTATTTTCTTTATCCAATCTCCACCCCACGTTTTAGGTCTCATTCGTGCACGTATCCGTGAGCAACATACGACATCCTCTGCCGCGTACGCTCCTCATGAACTTGTCGTACACCTTAAAAAATGTCGTTTTCGCATCCCAATTTTCTACGAATTTTCCGTGCCCTCTGCGTGGCTGCGCATGCCCCCCTCGCAACCGTACGATGCGCGTAGTCTGATATGTGAATGTAGCATTAGGACCTTGTCCTGCTACGCTTCTGATTCTTTTGCGGTATGCTTCCAGATTCATTCCAGATGCACCGGGTAGGAAAGCTTCGTGAATGTATCTGGAAAGTATCAACAATGCATAGTAAATAAGAAATCAATTAATTAATGATACACAGTACTTGCATGAAATGCATACCCCATGAATGAGTCTATTCGTACAGAGGACCAACGGCTTTACGTGACTTCCGAACCACGGAGCAAGTAGAGTAAAAGTTTCTTGCCCAAGAAAAAAGGAGACGAAAACCGCCCGGCCCGGGGCTCGAACCCACAAACCTTGTATTATGAGACCCGTGCTCTAACCGCTCGTCAGCGATGTTTCCCGGATGTCTTTGTGCTGTCTTGCCAATGTCATTGCTATGGCTTGAATAGTTTATCGACCTCCTTTCCAAACAAATATCACGAATGCTTCCTGGTCTTTCCAAAATGCATCGGTGATGCATTCACGAGATTAATTTGATACGTTCATGGGGCATTGGTTTCATCACTGTTACATCGCTTGAGGTCTATTTTGTTCGAATTTTTTTAAATGCTGACTTAACCCTCGTCTACCCAGGGAACAACCCCCCCCCCCAAGGCATTTAGGTAATCTCTTTTACATCCTTTGCGGTAATTTTGATGAAAAAATTAGGGGGGTACTACCACCTAAGGTGGGGTTAGGGTAGGCCGTCAAAGTTGGGGTGTAGGGGGGGGGGTTGGTGAAGCCCCGGAAAATTTTAAGTCGCCATTTTGAAAAATATATGCATGCTATGAATATCAGCTTGCAGGGCATGTTAGAATTATTATTTCCCTTCTTTATTAGCAAAAAACACGACGAAAATCGGTCATTTAGAACTTTTATAGCAAAATTTGGATTTTGGTAGCAATTTTTGCCAAAATCCCGATTTTTCCGATTTTCGGCCTTAATGACGTCATAATTTCGTAACGCCTTGGCCGATTTTTGTGATTTTGGTATCATTGGATAGGGAAGGACCATACCTATCTATTAATAGCAAAACCGTTCCAAAAATTAAGGGGGGGGGTGGTTGCAACAACAACAACAACCCCCCCTTTGGTAGACGTGTTACAAAAAATAGCCTGGGTAGACAAGGGTTAATCATTATATTACTTTGTTGCAATTTATACAACGTGGAGTAGCATTAAAATGCCAATAAGATATAATTATTGCATAAAGTTAACTTTTTAGAATTTTTTGTGATTTTAAAACTCCAATTTGTTAGTGACATTTGCTGATTTAAAGGGACTAGGGTTTTCTTTATTTCATACACAATTATATATAACGCAACCCGAAGGCAGAAATCTTATTTCCATATAATACTTCTTCGTATATACAAACTTCAAAAATAAATCATATCTTCATACCCACGTTATTTATTCGTGGATTCAACAGGATAAATATCCAATCATGAATTATAACTACTTGTAAGCATAATTCCTCTTAGCAGTTTTTTATTTCATATTTGAAAACAAACTTTGTTTATCATAAATGTGAATATGCTATGATAAACAAGAATGATGTAATTGTATGAGATGTCAATTTAGACGATTTGTAACAAAATTCTTAAGTGCTTGATATCTTAATCGCAACTATTATTTTGCATTGGATGGTGAATTTTGTTGTGTGGCTTATTTTGTGAGTCAACAATATGAATCAAGATTTGAAAAGCAATTATCGCGCAATATGCAAATGCCTAACACGTTTCCTGTTTATCAAATAGTATAAAAATCAAACTACTACTATTATAATCTTTTACTGATTTTTAAATCTTTTTAAATAAACCGAGTACAAAATTTTGATTGGTTCCACGTCCACGATTACCCTGTCGATTTCTGTTCAATACAGTCATGTTGAGGTATAGTATGATTTTATTTAGGGATGACTCTTCTGTTTGTCGTTAATTTAATATCAGAAAATACAAAACATTTTTGTTTTGTTTTGTTGTACTTTTTAGGCGCACATAATCATCAGTTCGAGAGGATCTTTTCTACTTGCTTACTCTTATTAGATAAAAAGGTTGCATAAACTCCTACTTAACGGTGCTAAGATTTAACTCAACATGTGCTATACTTATTGTCAAAAAAGTAAAAAATTAATAAATGGTGTTAAATATCATTTTAATATGGCTCTACCGTTTTACTATTGTGCCCAAAGTCGATATTAAAATCAATTCTATATTTATTTGAAGCAATAAACCAACACGTTTTTGGCAATGTCAACGTTGTGCTAACCTAAATCATTGACATAATTATGTCAAATAAATCACGCCATCTGATCAGAATAAATATTGATTGCATGTCCTTTCTAGGTATATACAACAGATCCCGCTCTTTATTCTGGAATCGATCAATTGGACTGTGGAAAAACGGAATTATAGTTATTACAATTAAAACATGAAACCATTAAAAAAATGCATTGGCTACTGCAAAGTAGCCGTGCTGCAAAAGTATAAAATTTGCATTATAATGTTTCATCAAAATGTTATTTAAATCCGTAACTAAATCTCAGCTCCGGGCAAACGGTTTTTCGATTTCGCAGAATTATTATATATTCTGTGGGTTGCTTTCGCCAGAGGTTAATTAAATTTCTAGAACATAATTGAAAAATTCTTATTAGATTTAATGCTACAGTGCGGAGCTTCCAGGGAAGCGTTGTATTTCTTAATAAGTTCAGCCCAGTAACCATTGAAGATGACATGTTTTGCGCTGCGAGGATGATGAAAGTTATCTTAACCTGTGGTTAGAGCCCAAAAAGAAAGTGAATATCAGGGGAATTCACCTAATTCCTTTGCAAAAGCCTGAGGAGATAGATTGAGGGGATGTATGATCTTGATAATTGCTAAAAATAGAAGATCATTGCAAGATAATATAATTGTAACATATAAGACTAGATAAAAACAACAATAATATAAATAGTTTTGTTTATAGTGATCAGGTGTCCTACTTTTGAAATAGTTTTGTTTTCGAAGAAATACACAGCAATGGGCTATTTGTTTTGTGCAGTCTATTTAGATTACAGGAAGTTATGTACTGCCATGAGAATTCTAGGACAAACAGTTCATGGAGAACCTTTAAGGAAAAACATCATGCTCGTTCTTTTTACTTAAGATCTGTGTCATCTTAGGTTTCTTATTGAACGCTGGTTAAGTTTTCATTGCATAACAATTGTATTCAAGACAATAAAATATAAACTGTTTATTAATAATATGAAAACACCAAAATATTGTTTAAAGATTCTTTTCTGATATTTTTTGCGATAATGCAATAAAATTCGATAATAAATCTCTTTTATATTAAACATGACAATTTCGCTTTCTATAACAAATAATATCAAGCCAAATTATTTGTTTAATTTTATATCAGTCTAATAGGTTAACTACATATAGTAGTAGCATATGATTTTGCTTTAAGCAAAAATTTCACCAGTAGTCTTCAAAAATTTAGTATGGAGCCATATATACATGTATAATATCAAGCCAAGACACCTCGGATCATTATTTTTCATAACAACCGGGTAAAGTTACCTGGACTAAGATTACGTTGAAATAACAGCAATATAGAATTACCTAAAAGTTAAATGCAAAAGATAAATCTAGAAAGTGCGACATTTCTGATTGTTATAAATCGGATAACATCAAAGTTAGAAATTAATGATATGATATTTGAGGGGCTAATCTTATGTAATATGTCGTTTCAAATATATTTCAATAAAAAGTCTGGAAGAAACATTTATTTAATTATTCACTTGTAGCTTTTCAAAATCATTACATACTATACTACTAAGTAAACATGAAAAAAGAATTTCTACAAACGGTGCCATACCATCACACAATAAAAATTCCGCTTTACAAGCAGATATAACCAATAAAACAGACATCTTTTAAACCAACATCGGTGTTCGGTGTTTAAACATAAATCATTATCCTGATTGTAAAGCTTGTCACAAAACATTTAGATCTGCTTAAAAGGTATTTTGGGTTATCCGTTTTAATTTTTTGTAATTATCTTATAAAAACAATTCCTACTGTTTATTAGCAACATTCACTTTATCTAATTAGACTAAAATAAAAGAAGCATTTAAGGCATATTTTCACTTCAACCTTATGCTTATTTGAAGTTTATCCATTCAAAGACGGTTAAATATCCTTATATTATACTGAATGCCAATAATAACATCAATAAAATACAGTAGATTGATGTGACTTTTTGCTTCTTTGCAAGAAGGTTAATGCTTTAAGATTTTACATTTGAAATTTGTAACTACCTGCATGTTTGTGTAGGGTCCCATAAACAGGGCAAAGTACATTGAAAAATGTGTTTGATCATTTTAGTCGTATTTTGATGTTGTTACCAATTCAGCTAATTTTGTTTACTATTTTAGAGACTCATCGTTATATAAAGACGTCAGATTTTTTAAATATTTTGAAACCAAATTGTCATTCACATTTATTACTTTTGCTAATAAAAACACAAATAGGTTTCCTTGTGTTAAACACAAGGAAGATTATAAAAGTACTATATGATATACATTATAACTGATATCATTTCATTGGAGTCTTCTTATTTCGATCCAGTGTAAAGTGAACTTATATTTACCCCTGATCGCAGACAAGAGAAAAGAACATGAAATCAGTGACATTTGATATTGAATATAAAACATTCATAATTGACAGTGATTTACATGCATCTGATTACTTACGATGTTTTGCACTGGTGTGTTCATCAGACATCACATTAATCTCACATGTCTTCTTTCCGTATCTTTTCAAAGGGTTTTGTTTTGTTATATTCATACATACATATGCATACATACATACATACTTACATACAACAAGTATTTAGTGCGCCATTCCCAAAAGGCTCAGGGCGCTTACAAAGTTGCAATAAAAAGTAGTAAAAAAATTAACAATGCAATATTAACATAAACATGAAGAAAACAATCAATTTGGAAATAAATGTGTTTTAAGTGCTTTTTTGAAAGCATTCACAGAATTGGAGTTCCTTATTGTCTTTGGAAGATTATTCCATAGTTTGGAAGCATAAACGGTAAAAGTTGTGTTTTCGGCACTATTTCTGGTATTCAATGCAACCACAAAAAATCAGGTAGGACGGATATGAAAAGCTGTTTTGTAAAATACGTTCGATTGCTATACGACCAGGCTTATTGTGTGTTTTCTATATTAAGCATCCGTTATGAGAGTTGCAAAATTACCGATATGCGATTTGATATTGTGTGTAATTTTAATTTAAAGGATTTCAAAATTTAGTTTTCGGTGTGATATGAAAGATGACCGAGAAAGAGTTTAAAGTTTCAAATTTCAGATGAATCGGTCAAACCGTTTTGATTTTATGGGTATTTTTGTACTTTAGAGCTGCCTATACGTTACTATGCAAAAGTAATTATGGTACCAGAATTAGACACATTTTCACGTATAACTCCAAAACGGAACATAACTCAGCCGAAAAATTTCACATGGGTTATCAGAAAAATATGAACAATATTGTGGTACCACAATTTCAAAAGGTTTGAAAAAAGGTTGAAGCAATCGGACCATTCTCCTTTAAACAGTTATACAACAACCAGTGCCAAGCTTCCGATATACGCTGTGTCTTCTACGGGCGGTATTTGACTAAAAAGAATGGAAACACATTTGCTCCTTGCTTTTGAGCATTAAAGCATTAAATCTGAAAAAATGTAACTATTTCACATTATGTTTTTCCAAAACATTGGTTTTCTTTCCTTAGGATGTTTACAACACTTTTAGTCTTACTGCAATATTGGAGATGGTTAAGTACAGATTGTCTTGCTTCGAGGTAGTCATGAAGGTTAACCAGTGTGAACCAGCAGGCTATATAACATTTCTACTATGACAACATCAGTGTAACATGAGTGTGTCGTAACATAATGGTTTGGTTACACGTACAGAAATGCGTGTCAAAGATATTCTTTCACTCATTTCACTCAAGGTTGTTTACAAATTTAAGCACCCAGAACTGGAAACTGAGAAACGGTTCTTTCAGGATGTGAGGTTTCTATTGCTAAATCACACAGACTCGGAGAAAGCGACATTAATTCCTAGCTTACAATAAATACGCCTTTTGCGGTCATTTTTACGTTTAAGTTAGTGAAAAAGTTTAATCTCTTTATTTCTTTGTAAGGTATATACCACATGTGATCAGTGCATCAAGTTTTTCTTCAAAAAACTTCAAAGTTACATTTAGCATGTTTTGTGCTCCAGACACATGAATTATGTGGGCGACATTAAACTGATTCAAAAGAACTTGTTTTGCATTAGTATATAATAATAAATAATTCAACACCGGAGCTTATGATTGTCATCTAAACCGCGTCTATTCTTGCCTAAAATCAGTGTTTGTATTTAACATTCTTTTCGCGTTTTCATTAGTTTTGTTCATCATTTAGTATCATGAATATGCCATAATCATACAAACATGTTGAATGGTCCGGTTTTATTGTAACGATTTGAATAATACAAAAACTTGTGAGCTTTTTGTCTGATACCTTAATCATAATCAAAATAAATAATATATCACCAAGTACTTAACTCGTAATTTAGTATGCTTCTAGCTGGTATTATTTACTGGACACGGAGACTATTTTGCATTAATTATTAGCAGATCTCATGTAATATGCTATTCTCTACGAAAACAAAATAAGTTGTTAAACTGCAGATAATATCAAAATCATTCTATATTACCGTTTACTTGATTTTTAAAAACACTTAAATAAACCGTAGCTCATAATTGATAAACAGGCAATTGTTCCTCATCCATATTATGAAGGCTGCTCTAGCGAAAACCGAGTTTATTTCTTTTCATTCAATTCGCCATATTCGAATGATAGATAATATGCAATACTTTTTTGTATGGAGAAAACCGAGTAATTTTCTCTTGACAGATTGAAATGTCTCGAGGGTGATTGATTTTTTTTTCACTTTTCAGAATTTACAGAGAATATTTCAGGTCTCAACAGCAAACATACGTAAATATATGAATTGGGACAGAATGTTCACTTTACATTTGTGCACAGGTTTTAACTTCAGGTGTATTAATATTTATCAGAACTAAACGAAATTTCAAACAATTACAAGCAATTCTTTTTTAGTCGTTCTTTAAACAAAAACTAATTTGCTGTAAACAAGCTTTTACTATGTCAGGTTACCCGTTTCTCAAGGATAAATTTACACAAAGGAAGATTTATCTCCCTCAAGTGCGACTATACCCTGGGACTGGCTTCGAGCAAAATACGGACCTGGACATTCGTGTTGAATGTCAGTTTTTGTGTTTTGTACGAAAAGTGTAGGACATTTAGAGTAAGATATTTCATTTAGAAATAAAGTTAGAAATGGGCAGTCAAATAAACTTTTATATCATTTCATTGGTTTGAGTTCGAGCAGACATGTTAGATCAAGATTGAAAATGAAGTAATGGTTGCGTATGATTAAGGTGTTGTGTGCGGACCTCTCTGATTAACATGTTGTTGTTTTAGAATGTGGCGGGTGTTTCTTCTAATCTTGCATATAACGGACATCGACATTGGTTTTCAAGTTTAAAGTCTGCATGCAGTGATTCTCAATTGTTGTTACATGTTGCTCTTTTCGTCCATAGAATTTTGAAGATTTCAAAATGATCTTATTTTAAACAGGTTAACAAGACAGATATTGATTTTTTATTTCATAAAATCTCGTTTATATTCTTTAGAGAAATACATCACCACTAAACTATATAGGTACTGAATCTTACCACTTCTGATTGAAAATAAAGCATATCTTCACCTTAGGTTCTTTGATAATGATCGACTTCAGTACTTTTCTCACACAATCCCAAATGACATCATTATTAGCTAACAAGAAAAGCGGATTAGGAGTCGGTTTAAGTATTTGACGAGACATATCTCGCACACGCAATGTTTTATTAAAAAATGGCTCTGTAAAAGTTTAGACATGCATGTTTATGACCCATATACCAAATTTGCGGAAAATAGGGTAAAGCGGGTAAAGCATTGTTGAGGGAAAAACTGCGCGCAAGGTCACCCTTTAAAATACAACATGGCCGCCGTTGCCATAGCAACTGGACATAAATCCGCTTTTTTTCCCCATGAAATTTGATAGTATTATCTTGGTACACAATTCCACCAAATATCAAGGGGCATAGGTGCATTATTAAAGAAAATCACCTTTGCAACTTCAGTATTCCCTTAAGTTTAAAGACTGTGTGCAGTAATTCTCAATGGTTGTCACGGGTTGTTCTTTTCTTTCTTTGAATTTTTAGGATTTCAAGTTCAAGTTATTCAAAACAGGTTAACAGTAGCCTACAGATATTTGACCTCATGAAATCTCATTTATATTCTTTTTATTGAAAATAAAGTAAATCTTCACCCTAGGTTCTTTGATAATGATCGACTTCAGTGCTTTTCTCACACAATCCCAAATGACATCATTATCAGCTAACAAGAAAAGTGGATTAGGGGTCGGTTTAAAACATTCGTTGGCTTCGTATTCTTTGCAATTCTGCACATAGCGTAAATATTTTAGTGAGGTGCAGGATTGTATCTTTTTGACAACATTTTCCCACTCAGAGGAAATATTCCATAAATATTCTTCAAGAACGGCGCAATTCTACACTCTTAAAATGAAAAGAGTGAACAGTCACTCTTTCTTAGAGTGATATTTTTTTCACTCCAAAAGAGTGACATTTCGCTCTTTTCAAAATGAAATCGAACGGGATTTCACTATTAAAGAGTGAAATGTCACTCTTATAGAGTTATAATTCACTCTTTGAGGGAGTGAAATTGTCACTCTTTTAAGATTGGTCACTGATACCGCTCTTTTGAAAAGAGCCATATCAGTGACCAATCTTTAAAAGAGTGACAATTTCACTCCCTCAAAGAGTGAATCTTAACTCTATAAGAGTGACATTTCACTCTTTAAGAGTAAAACCCCGTTCGATTTCACTCGAAAAGAGTGAAATGTCACTCTTTTGGAGTGAAAAAAAATCACTTTAAGAAAGAGTGACCGCTCACTCTTTTCTTTTAAGAGTGTACCAATAGATACAATGCTGCACCTTCATGAAATATTTGACTAGTATGGCGGCCATGGATAAGATACTGTTTACAATATTTACTTATGATATTCGAATGATACAGAAAAGGTGCGCGTATTTTCTTTTTTATGTTGCATATTGAAAGACAACACAGCAAGATTGCACCTAAAGGCGGTGTCACACATCACCGTATTGACTAAAACGTACGAATAACGTACACTGTTTTACTGTACGGTGATGTACGTTATGCATTCGGTAGAAACACGTTTAATTCGTTATACATCCGGTGGGAATGCGTTTTGAGTACGTTTAGTACGTTGTCTTGTTTTGAGTAAGGTCAAAACTCTCAGCACTAGAGAAATATTATAATGAAACTTGCAAACCGGAAAGTGTGAAGAGGTATTATTTTCAAGTGGGGATTTACCTTGGCGATTGTCTCTGTGCCTACTCGTACGTTACTAATTTGTTTTGTACGTTCCTCATACTTAATTTATGCGTTTAGTACGGAACACGTCCGGTTCTTATTCGGCGTTGTTCAGTGAGACGAGACAACTTTTCCGCTTCTTATCCGCAAGTCGTACGGTCATTGTACGGTCTATTCGTTTCATGTTCGTCAGTCAATACGTTAAATTGTATGGATTTCTTCACCGTATATAATCTCTCGCCACCGTATAGCCTGAACTTTGTACGTTTTTCATACGTTTTGGCTCAATACGGTGATGTGTGACACCGCCTTTACTCTTAATCACATTGGGAGCAAGATTGCACCATACTCTTAATCATTGGGAGGGTTAGGCGTTTGATCTACTGACATGATTACTAAAGTATGTTATTCTCAAGTGGCCTTGCGAGAGACATTTCCTTTAACATGCACTCTAAAAAAGTTGGGTCAAAAGGGGAACATGGTTGGCAGGTTGGGTTAAATTTTGCACAATATTGGGTATAATTTGACACAATGTTGGGTACAACGTGCACCATTTCCCCAACATTGTGTCAAATTATACCCAATATTGTGCAAAATTAACCTGCCAACCATGTTCCCTTTTTGACCCAACTTTTTTTAGAGTGTGTTTCTCTTGATTTTCGCATAATGTGATGCAACCAAATAAAAACTTTTTTTAAATTTGAAAGAAACATTTTGAAAATCGGATTTCAAACCGTATTGAATACATCTTTTACATTGTAAAATATCACTTTTTTTCACAATATACTTCATATTCCAATGTTTGGTAATTTCTATTATAATATGCACCTGTTCTTATCAACTTTTCGCAAATAAATAAGATGTTGGACATTTTCATAATAATATACGGTATTACATATTAATATGATTAAAATAAAGCCTGTTATCCATTGATGTTCTTTCTATAGTTATACTAGTATATTACATTCTCTAATCATTATCTGTTATTTCAGACACGAAATTTCAATCAAACGAAAACATCGATGGGTTAGGAAAAATAGAATAATTCATGTTATCATTGAAAACAAAACGAAGCAAGAAAAAAATGCTATGTGGATTCTCATCACCAGGCAGAACATCTTGACTGATCCAATTAAGTTTCTCTCTTCGGTTCTATCGATGTCTGTTGATGTGTGTAGCTTTAATAATCCAACAATATATATAATGTCAGCTTACATAAGAACACCCTCAAGGCGACATTTTGATGTAAAACCTTTATTCATCAAGATTCATTATACAGTTGAATGCAAATTTTTGTATATCCAAGAAAATATTTTCTCTATAATCAACTAGTGTTCACAAAATGATGTTTTGTAATACAATACTTGGCACATTTCCAAGGTGTACAAACAGATTTGATATTCAGGTACAGGTTTTCATTACTTTGTTTGGTCATGCAATGTTGTGTTCACAAGATACCCAAATGAGCAATTCACTCAGCAAGTTTGCTGATCTGAGTTAATAATATGGCAACGGGTATCTGTAGCATTCAAGATCTGACATTCAAGAAACAAACGTAAAGAGTCATGTCGGAAACTCTTTTCAAAGGAAACTTAAATAAATCTGTTTTAATCAAAGTCCAGTGCGCGATTTCAGACTCCCCTTAGCTCTACCGTTGGGTCATTCACCCTAACACCAGATTATGCTCGGTATACTAGGCACTCCTCGGTATAAAATCCTGCTACAACTTCAATCGAAAACCATCACATCAATACGATTCGGTTACAGCATCAGGTTTTGACATCTTATGTACTTTATCTAGTTCGATAAATAGAACCCATGTTTTTCGGGTGACACAAACCAACATGAGGGATATAACTAACAAGTCCAGTGATATAGAAAGACACTTTACTACTTACCCCGAATCTGCTATGCGATCAGTCTGCTATGTAGAACTCGGGCTTTCTATATAGTAAGTGGTATGTGATAGAGGATTTATATTGTGTATAGTAACACGGAAAAAATCAAGGTCCTAGGATCGGACTAGTACTTGTCCCGGTTGGTATTGAACTTTAATCAATGTTGCGATAGTTCCAAAAGTAGAACATTGGAGGCACGGTTGTATAGCCTGTGTGCCCTGTCGAGAAATATCTTGAGATTTTGTACTTCTTCACATACACATGTATGTCTTATGTCATTATAAGAATACTGTACGTTTACTAAAACAGTATAGGATTTAGACATGAGGTTACTGGAATCAAAAGATCTATCTTGATATTTCTTGCTTGTATATTCTAAAATCGCCTGGCAAATCGTCAGTATATTAAGGTACCCAGACATTAAATCTGGAACAATAAAGTTAATTATGAACAAATTGTCTACAAAACTGTGGAAATTGGACGATAATTCTTGTAAATTAAGTTAACACGTCAGTGTCGTAGCTTTTAATTATATTTTCTTTTCTTGGATTAGGCAATCAACTGTTAACATGGTCATAGAAATGACGCCAACTTTTTATATAATGACACAATTTGTTTGAGATGTGTGGTATTATCAGATTTCAGAGTATCCATTGATTTGTACACAATTCTCAATTTGCATTTACGTTTAAGCTAAAACAATGACAAAATGGCATTATCTATATTTATAATTCTATAGAATTCCTTTTCCAGCGTAATTCCTCTAATGATGTAAGACAACACCGACTTCTAATTCAATACTGGGGCGAGCAAAACTTACTTAAGGTTTCAATTTTTAGCACGTTCGTCAAAATTGACAGTGAACATCTCAATGCGATAATTCTTGAATGTTCAACATTCCGCAATATTTGCTTTCACTGCTATCTCGACCCGACTAAATACAGTATAAGATTTTTGTAACATATGAGATTCTTAGGAATTTCGTAAGATGTACTATACAGTATACTATATATTTTGAATTTGAAAATTGATGCTTTTTTTGTAATGAAAGATGATAATTTTGTGTCTAGCTGGTTTCAATAGGTTGATTCTTTCCTGTTCCTGTATCTTCAGATTTGAGATTGAATAGCATCATCGTCAAAGGTTTTGATAATCAGGAAAAAACTATTTTTTTAAATGAGTACTATCGTCTTTGCTAATATATTACAGTAAGTGTGTAGTCAATGCAAATGTCAGAAAAGAAGCATATACGTAAATAAATGAGATTCACCTAAAATATACTTAAAGGGGCATTGGACAAGTTCAGCATCATCCCCAAACTTTTCCCCAAGCATTTTGAGACAACGATAAATACTGCCCTCAATAGTTGAATTTTTAAAATCGGTCTTTTAAGGATATCTAATGCAAACTCCAAATTTCTTTTGATTTATCTGTAATCTACGATGTGAAAGGAATGTTTAACAAACAAATCTTTGGATCTTTCTTGATGTATAGCATCAATAAATACGTTTAAAGAATAGCCTCATACCCAAGATCAACAAACAAAATAAAAATCAAATTTTTGAATTTTCTGAAGGTTTAGATCAAATTTTTCCCGATATCTGGTAATTGACTGCTATTTTCTAACATATGAAGTGTGAATCATCAACAAATAACATTCCAAAATTTTGTCCAATGCCCCTATATACAATTGTTGAAAATGGCATGTTATTTACTACGCTCAACAATTTCACGGTTCAGTATTTAATTGCGAAGTACAAATCGTTTATTGCACTTTTTGAAGATTGGGTATTGATTGACCTTTCTCGAAAATATTCTAGTTAGATAATAAGTATTTAAGTTTAAGAGAAACATAGCAGTAATTATACGGTAACTAAAATGTATTACTTTCTAATTTGCACTACCTAGCTTTTCAAGCTCTCCAGCGTTTCGCGGGTTGCAGAATTCTTAAATTATTTTAGATTCGTTTCCTGATTTGGATAATTCCTTCGAAATAGTTATATTACATTTTACACTGTTTTCATCCCATACAAACGTTCTCCATCAGAAATGTAATGTTTGATTTTCCCTTAAGCTAGTACATATTAACGTCATGACAAATATATCTCAATCCGCAAAAGTTGAAATTAAGTTCAAGTTATTACTGTTCGTGATGATGTTCATGACATTGACACTTTAACAGCTCACTTCGTGACAGATTTCGATGATGGAATGTTTTGAGTGTGACATATAACGTGGTTGTACCATGGTGTGCATCGCACCAAAGTACAATTGCGTTGATAATGATTGTACCCTCGAATTGTGTCGGCAAAATATATTCCAGACTGAATGGCAAAGGAACATTAGAGTATATGGTAATTATGATGATATTTGATATGCTCCGAGTCTGAATCGTGTCTTTATTTTGGAAATAAAATATAGCGGACAAGCCTTTAACATTCATTTTCAGTAATTACTAAAAATATGTTGTTCACTGGTTTACACGTTTATTGTTTTGATTGATTGATTGATTGATTGTTTGTGAAAACAGTTTGCAACCATATTTCTGTTTAGTACCAGAATTTTAACTCTTGCAAATCTATACATTTCACTTGTTTCAACTGTCAAATTATCAAATATCTGGCCTTTTCAGACCAATTTATTCTGAGTTGAGTGTCTGGTTTGGATTCCCAAATTGTAAAAGTTAGCGTGTGTTTATTCAAATGTGTTGCAGAACGCTCGCAATGCCAATTTTGGCAACATCTATGTATATATTTTTCATCCGATCAGAAATCCAATGGCTGATTGTAAGAACGTTTTGCAAGTAAGATGATGATTTGCTATACATAAAAGCATTTGTCAACATTGTGCACGCAATTTGTATGTATCACTAGAAAGCCATTAAAGTAAAGCGATGCAATAAGCTTTTGTGTTCTTATGTATTTCACCTTTAACTATGTGAATTTGATAACATAACACTTACACGTTGGTTGTCTTCTTAGAAAGCATTTTGCCTAAGACGATATTTGAAGGTCATCCGTGTTCTGATGTACATTCTTTTGTCATTTCAACTGTATGATGATGCCTGTAAACATGTCGAGCTTAACCATGCACAATCAGGCTGCTTTTGTGTCAGCTACTTGTTGCACATCTTATCTCTGAAACAATTCGCCACATAAAACAAAAGTGAATACTAGTAGTTTTTAAGGAAAATTTACAAAAACTCTAATTTCTAACATTTGAAACCTTCAGTAAGTTTGTTTGTGAATATTCTCTTAATTAATAGGATTTTTCTCTACGGTTAATCCGAATTTGATGTTAGCATATTAATCGTGTCAGACGCGTCAACTAAAAGTAGTGCTTTGAGTCTATGTATTATTCTAGATTATGGTTAATTTAAAGATTGCATTAATAATAGCAGATTATGATGTTCGAGTTATACTCTCAGGCATTGCCAAGCACGCCGAAAAAACTCAAAAAGTGTAATCTTAATTGACACGTTCACATGCTTACCTGAGCGCCCAATTATTACAAGTACTCTATGTTGTTTTGTAATCAAGTAGATCATATCTCGTTTTAAGAAGGAAAATTACATCTAGTTTTCAGTATATTCATTGATTATTTTGTATCTAGTTAACAATGACCTACTATATGGGATATAAACAAAAGTAAATAAACAGCAGTTGAAATTTAAATGAAGTAAATAAAAAGTTAAAGGTCAAAAGTTTAAGTTTAAAAAGTTAAATTATGGACTGGTCTAAAGATTTAAGTTAAGTTTCTTTATTATTTAAAATTAGGATTCAGGGATTAGTTTAAGGGTATAGTTTTTTATTAGACCTAAAGCATACATTTTCGCATATTGTTAGACCTTTAAAGGGAAAAAATGAACGTGCAAAAATTGCTTGGAAGAAAATTCAGTAAGATTACCCGTTCTCAAGTAAAACGTTAAATAAACGAAGATTTATCTCCGTCTGAGGTTAAAAACCCTGGGATTCGTTTGAAGCATAAACCGGACCTGGACAATGTAGGTTTTATGTGCTTTATACAAAACAGTTGGAAATGTAGAGATAACATTGATTTGTATTTCGAAAGACATAGAGATGGATAAAACGTAGAGTAGAACGAAGTATATCCAAAATAGTTAGTCGCATTTCTATGTTTCTATTGGAAAATGTTGTTTCAAATATATAGTTCCTTTTATTTATGACACCCGTATGTTGCAATTATTATATCATATCAATGGTTGTAAACTTTGTTAAAAGTTTCCTTCCTTCCTTTTTTAGAACTTCTAATTTGTATGATGTTGTTAAAAAAAGAAATGAAAAGATGAGGTAACATTCACTTTGAATGTTATAAGATAGTCATAAAAAAAGTTTTGTTTGTTCTGGTAAGTGCCCTGTGTCTGTTACTTCACAATGTCCAACATCGCCATGCAGAGAGTGAGAGCTTACCCTTAAGTCCTTGGAAGTGAGATCGCTAGGCACAAGTCCTGGGTTATTCTTATTTGTAAAATTAACTGTCTGTGAACAAGGTATGAAGTCAAAGGGAAAGTAAAGTTAATCACCGCCTTAGGTTCTTTGATTTTCATCGATTTCAGTTAGTACTCAGCTCACGTTATCTGAGTAATCCCAAAGGAAACCAGGTAAGGTAACAAGGAAATCAGATTTACCAGTAAATTGAAAACGTTCTTGGGTTTTGGTTTTGGTTCAAATTGTTCACAATGATCATCTGAAGCTCTACCATCAACATATAGTGTATTAAGTCAAATAATCAAAGCCATGTTATTTCAGCAACAATCAAACAAAACATATCAAAAATGAAGGGAAACAGAAGATCTACATGTTATCATTGAAAACAAACATGAGTCATTAAAAAGAAAGGACATGTCATGTGAAATCACTTCATAAGACAGAACATTTTGATTGATTTTTATCTTCTGTCTATCGATGTTGTCGGTTGTAATAATAAAAAACCCTGAAAATATACCGTATATTTGTATGTTTTCTTATATAATACCCAAAGGGCATGATAAACCATATATTCACCAAATGTTTTCGTACAATGTTATATGTTCTTGTTCTCTATTCTCTCTTTCTTGGTACCGTTTTCAACAAGTATTCACACCCCGGGTATTCACAAACCTAATTTTCATGCTTATTTTTGTAATACGATACCACGATACCTAATTATACAAAAGGAAAGATACGATACCCTTATTCCCGGCGGTTTCTATTCCAATATACAAAGTTAATTACTTTGTTTTGTGCTTTGATTATGAGCTGGCTGGTTTGCTTATGTAAAAAATCAATGTTATACATTTTGTCGGTTCCATTGACAAGGGAAAGATTTAAATTGATTGTGAAATACATTGCCTTACCATCAAGTTATATTGGATGCATGTTCTAACAAATAATAAAAAAATAATAATAAATTCTTGAATGCAAAATACAATCAAGTACTGAATCAGGATGATATAAACACAAAACTGTTTAAATATTAACATACATATAGTTTCTAAAATATCACATTTGAATTCAGAGATATCATTATAGTCAAATTACTGACTGACGATCTCTACTTAATTAAATATTAAAGCCTAAAATAAATTCTAAATTCCCTGTGCACTCCATAAAGTTTAGTACAGTATATAATAAATATTCCAAATTTCTTTACATGTTTACAGTAACTTCCTATTGAAAATTAATATTTCACTGGTAAACGTGATTTGTACTTTTATCACCAGAATACTGATTTTTACAGAATTTGCATCCACATTAAAAGATATAATTCGATATTACATTTCATGACTGTTTTTGAAATCCAGCTGCAAGTTAACAGTAAAATCACATGTTTTAAGGTCATTGAAAACAGTATACTTACTTTTTTTTAAAGTTTGAATATACGTTTTTCTTTCATAATGTATAATTTGAATCAATTCTATTAATATATATGTCGATGAGTATCTTTATAGAAATCTGTCAGTAATGTTAGGTATCCGGATTGAAAGTGTGGCAAATGAAGGTAATTATGAATCAATTACTAACGAAACTGCATAATTCGGAAGATGTGGTTTATATAGTTTCAGTTTCAGTTTAGTTTATTTGTTTTCTCTCAACATATACAAATATAATAACAGTATATAACTATAAATCTGTCAGTAATGTTAGGTATCCGGATTGAATATGTGAGACATGGATGCCTTCAAAAACGCTAGGCGTGTGGCTGAAGGCACCCATTACCCAGAAGATTCAATTATGGATAGAAAGTAGGCTAAATATAAATATATCAAGTAACATTATGCAAATTAGGTAAGTAACAATTAGAAAAGTATAAAAAATGGACCGAGGAGGAAAATAATGGTAATTGAGAAGGGTATCCTTTTAAATAAAGGTAGAACTAAGGGAATATGATCAAATGTAGGTAAATCAGAAATGGGAAAGAAAAGAGAAAGAAAGGGAAAAAAAAGAAAAAAAAGAGAAAGAGAATGAAAAAGAAAAAGAAAAAGAAAAAGAAAAAGAAAGAAACGAGGGTGCGAACGGCAAAGAAAAAAGTTTAAATTATCTAATTGAAGCATACTCGGT